>JAOXNO010000020.1:545450-562482 GCA_028565335.1 Limnodromus scolopaceus
AAAAAACCTCGGGACTGACACTTAAGGGTTTCAAGTATTTGCCTTGGGAGATGTAATTCAAAGGTCTAGTTAAGCTGGGTTGTTTCTTTTTTTTTTTTTTTAAAAAAAAAGTGGCTTGATTGTTTTTCCTCTTGGAAAAATTGTGTTTGGGTCATGACAAAACACAAATCTATTTTTGGGAGAGCATGTTAGTCCTCATTTTGTGTTCTTGCTGAAGGCAGATGCTCCTTGACTGCCGCAGGCACAAGAATAGCTCCTCTTCGCACAGGCGCTTCGCTCCCTCCTGCTCAGGGTGGTGCCACCACCGCGGGTCCCAGGAAGGTGTGAACATGGGGGTTTGCTCACGGGGACAAAGCAAACTGTGCAGAAACCTCTGCAAGCCCAGGGCCTTCTGCATCCTGCCTAATATCGATTCATTTTTCGCGTGGTTTTGATTTTTCATTGCTTTAAGACACGCAGTGATGCTAGGGCTAGGAGAAAGGCCAAGAATTAAAATAAGTGCTCCGTTTAAGCCTTAATGTGACACCCCAATTTTGCGGCGAGCTGCGTCAGCGAGCTGTGGGATGCTCTTTCTCAGGGGGATGCGGGGCTGGCCCCGGGGCGGGAGGGTCTCCTGACGCCCTCCTCCTCACTGCCCTTGTCCAACGCTCTTCTGGTTAAAGCCAGAGAGCCCCGCAGGCAGGGCAGGCAGGGCAGGCAGGGCTGGTATCCGGGCTCCCATGGCACAGCCAGGCACCACGGACCCCTGGACCCCCCCCCCCCGCCCCCAGCATCCTTCACCTCAAGCGGCGGTGGCTGAGAAGCACCTCGGCAGAGCTGCCGTCAACCTGGGGGGATCAATGGACAATTAATTACTGTCGTCAAGCGGGACTCTGCTCGGGGAAGACAGCACACTTATATTTATCAATTACTAATTAGTAGCTCTTGCCTGGCTGGCAGTTGTCTGTCAGCCAAGAGGAGAGCGGCAGCGGGGCTCGCGCGGGGTCACTTTCTTAGCGGTAATTACGGATGGATAAACTTGTTTGGAAAAGGCTGGAAGCCTGAACTACAGCTGGGAGGTAGGAAAAAAAACCTGAACAATTAAGACTAGGATCTTTAAAAGAGCTTTTAGATGTCAAAGCCGCCAGCATTTCACTTGGGTTAAGTGCCTCGCTCCTGCAAGATCATGAAAATCCCAGCCCCAAATTAATTTTTTAGCTGTGTGTTGGCCCAGAAACAAGGTGGTTCCTTCTCTTCTGCCTCCTGCCTCCCCTTCCCGGGGAAGGGACCCTGCCGGGGGGGCTGCACTGGGGTGGAGGGGGCCACCAAAAGTTGGGAGGGGACACAGGCAGGAGGGCTGACCCCGACTGCCCGTTCCATGGCAGCCGTGCTCTGGGATGAAATGCCCGAGACAGGGCTGGGTGCTTCGCCAAAGCGCTGACTTTGCCGGAAAGTTACGCTGAAAAGCGTAACTTGCGAGAGCAAGAAGATGATGTAAATGTTTTCCTGTATTGTGTCGGTTTTGGAAAGAGACGCAAACGTTTTTCCCTTTCCTAGCATCATGAGTAAGTCACCATTTAACCACCTCCTCCTGCTCTTTGACCATGGAGCCCTGACCGAGCCCAACCCGAGGAAGCACCGCTTTAGCCCTGGCTTTGCTAAATCCTCCGGCTCCGCCTCGAGTCGATGATTGATGATGATAACTAGTTTATCTGCCGCTGGTAACGGATCCCAAACCAGGGGGGGAACCAGGCACAAGCCGGTATCTTATCTCTGCCAGTTATCGCCCCCCGAACGGCGGCAGCGGGACCGGGCTGACGGGCTGCCCATGCAGCCAGGACAGTAACTTACTGTTTGTAATTAACTCCATCAAGCAAAACTCCTATAAATCAATCATGGCTTGGCTAATAAATAAATCTTTGATCAATTACTACCTGCAAAATGTGTAGACAAGGGTCAGTGTCTCTGATTTACCACTTTCCTTGTGCTGAATTGGAAGATCAAAGATTAATGTCAGGAGGGACATCAGTGATCTGAATGCAATGCATTATTTAAAACTTCAGAGATAATAAAATTTTTGAGGAGAGTGGCCCATTAGTTCAGCGCTCATATTGACGTTTCTCCCACTGTATTAGGAGTTTTGGTAATGATTTTATATTCTCCCCCTCCCCCCCCCGACTCCCCACTCATTTTTCTTTGTCCTTTTGTCATTCTTAGAGGGGCGGCCAGATGTGTTCCCGCAGCCGGGACCCTCCGTGCCCCCTCGGGGCTGAGCACCCACCCACCCCGGTGTGCCCGTCTCTGCCAGACCCCCCCCGCTCCTCCGGGCCCAGGGGGACCCCCCGCGCTGCCGCCTCAGCATCACACGCGCCTTTGCTAATTCCAGGGCCGCGTTTCTTAATCTAACAACTAATTCCAGGAACCTGGCCGTGCCGTAATGGGCTGCTGCCTCCGGGGACCCGCCGGGGGCGGTTTTCGCTCGGTCTGGCGCTGAGAAGCAGAACAGGGGGGTCTGCCTCCGGGGGAGGGAGGATGCTGCCGGGCTTTCAGACGCGGGGGAAGCCGGCCAGAGTTGCCTCATTAGCTCATTAAGCAGCTAATCGTGAGGTATTTGGTAAAGCCCAGAAAATTTCCTGGAAATATAGGAAATGGAGGGAGCCCCCCAGTGAGGAGGAGCAAGGTCCCACGTGCTCCACGGGAGGTGGCACATGTGCTGGGAAGAACCGAAAAGGTTTTATCCCCCCCAGATAGGGAAATTCACCATCTGAAACATACCTTGTTGGCACTGCCCTCAGGAGGGATGGGTCCACGGGGTGGTCCTCCCTTTGGCCAGCTGAGCCTGGTGCAGATGCCAGCAGCTCAGCTGGCACCCAGGAAGGTGTTCCTGCTCCACCATCGCTGACGCGCAGAGGTATCCTGGCAGCCTCAGGAGAAAGGACCTGTGCAAACACGGCATGTGGTAAGAAATTAAGTGGAGGAATAAAAGAGAGTGCTTATAGCTGAGCTGGAGGAACACAAATTTGGTCAAGCCCTTTATAGGCTCCCACAGAGGTCACCCCGGCCAGGGCAGCCTTGGGGACACATCCTCAGTGAGGCTGATGCCCCTATGGGGACACGTCCCTACCCCTCGCCACCCAGAGGCTGCCACGGCAGGCTGGGTTGGGTGGCATCACCGGCTGGAAGAGCAGAAGAGGGGGCAGGAGCGGCCGGCGTTGGTTATCTCCCCTCTGAACAATGCAGTCCTGGCTCATATATTTTTCATCCCAGTTGAGGGTACAGTGTCAGCCGATGACCTTTGTCACACCCCAGTGCTTTCTGGGATGTAAATTAGGGGCTTTTTTTCCCCATCTGGACAGATAAGATGGACTCTTACTTGTACGTCTTAGAAGCAGATATTTATTGTAAGCCCGCTGCTACTCTCAGCAGGTGGACAAAGATAATACTGTCATTATGTGCTCAGAAAATGCTTTGTAAAATTTGGTAAAGTATGCAGCGGACTCTGGAGCAGATAACATCTGCCTTAAAGGACTGTACTGCTGTAAACAGGGTTTAGAAAAATAGCACCCACTGCTTCTCCACGGGAGTATTGATTTTTGGTGTTGGAAAGGGTCAAATTCAAATTGCTGGCACAAAGAGCGGCTGCATCTCCTCAACTGTGTGTCTTTTAACAAAGAACAAAGTCATGCCACGGGAGGGAGGCAGAAAAGGGGACGGCAGCCGAGGGCGGCCGCACGCCAGCGCGCCTTTCCCACGGGAGCGGCCAGCTGCTGCCCCGCGGGGACGGCCACGGGGCTGGGGGGGGGGCAAGGCTCCTCGGAGGCGAGCCCCCAAACCGCTCACCCCCCTGCAGCCCCTGCCCTGCGGCAGCCCTCACCCCCCGGAGCATCCCGCTGGGAGCCGGGGGAGCAGCCGTGGCTCCTGCGGGACAGAGCTTGCTGCAGAGGGGTGCACCGGGGGGGTTTCAGCCCCCCCTTGCCCCCAGGAAAGCCAGAGCCCTGCCCCGTGCCTCAGTTTCTCCAGCTCCTGAGGTGGGCTGCGTGGGACCGGGTACCTCTACTGCTGGGTGTGAAGGAAGGGGAGATCTGCCCTGGCTGCTGCGCCCGGCAGAGAGCTGGTGACAGTGACATTTTATTGCCTGACTCCGAGCAGCAAAGGATTTTCCCTTTCCCTGCAGGTCGAGGCGAGCTGGCAGTGCCTGCCTGGCCGCGGGAGGTGCTGGGCAAGCCGCTCGGCAGCGGGGAGAGGGTGAAAACCGGGAGGGAACCCCAGAGCAGCGCAGCATGTCCCAGTGCCCCAGGTACAGCCTGCTCCCGAGGGGCTGGGATGTGGGAGACACGGGGACATCTGCGCCCGCGGGGCAGGACACAGCTCTCGGGGACAGCTTGGCTGAGCTGTGCCTGTGTCCCATGCTGCAACACCCCATCCCCCCATACCTTCCCCAGCAGATGTTGTCCCACCCCTCTGCTCGACCCCCAGCTGCCCTGTGCCACCGTGGGAGCTGTGCCCAGCCACGAGCGTGGCTCCTGGCCCGGCCGGGGACCTCAGCTTCGGCTCAGAGCGAGCCTGGCATCAGCAAACGCCACCAGCTGCTCGGCTGCATCGCCTCCTGCTTCCCAAGGGTGCCCCGCGGGGCCTTCCCAGCCACCTTGCTCCGAGTCCTTGTGGAGTAAATGCATCCGGAGGCTATGGGAGCAGTGACAGAAATTACAGCAATGCTACCCTTACCTTGCCAGGAGCTAAAAGCCTTCCTGTGACCTTGGCGAGGCTGGGACAGCCGCCCCTGGGGGCCCTGTGCTGCGGGAGGACCCTGCGGTGCGGGATGCAGCAAGCCTGTCTGGTGGGACCGGGAACACTCCTGTCCCCAGACCGGTTCTGCAGGGACACGGGAGACCCAGACCAGTTCAACTCCTTGCCCTTCTACCTGTTGTAGCCCGGTGAAGCCCGTGGTCCTGCCCACCTAGATGGTCCCCATCTGCTCCCCATCCCTCCAGCAGCTGGTGTGGGCAGCGGCGTGGGGCAGGACACAGGCAGCACCTTCCCACAGACCCCTCTTCCCACGGCACCCTCCCCAGGGGGTGACATTTACCCCAACTGCTGCCCCTGTCGGCATTTGGGCAACCAGATGTGCCCTGGCAGTTACCCACACCGGTGCTGGCCGTGGTGTCAAACCGAGCCCCTGCAGCGAAGCATCGCCCTGCAGCGCGGCCCCGGGCACCGATGCTCTTCCCTGCCTTCCTGGCGGGTACGGGACCGGCCGAGCCCCTCGTCGGCCGAGGGCCCGGGGCTCGGTGTTTGCTGGCCCCAGCCGGGGCCGTCGCTGCGGCACAGCGAGCAGAGGGAGAGCAGGCTGCAGGTCCTGGAGCACTTACAGCATAATGTCAGCTGTGGAAATTCACCGTCCAAGTTACCGTCCCACAGGAACGCCTTGAAAATGTTTCCTAGACACAGTCTAACGGGAAGCAATATCCTCCGCAGCAGAAAATAAAATGCAGAAGTGGCACATGCAAAGGCTAATGTTTAAAGTAAAGAATTTTACCCAAAGAGCATGTGGCAGATCCAAATCCCCTTCATCCAAACGTCATTATTTATTAATATTCACATTGTACATACTGTTGATTTGTAAGAGAGACACAATCGATTGCTACCTCTCATAAAGAACAAAAAAAAAGGGAAACCTGCTATGCAGGGTTAGGCTGGAAAGTGAGGGAGAAATGGCAACAGGCTCTTGCAAACCGGGTCCTGAAAACTGAAAGTGAAATTTCAGATTTTCTGCAAAAGAAGAAATGTGAACCACGACTGGTGTGTTGTAAAAATTAAAAACAGTAACACCGGGTACTGTTGTTCCAAGGCTGCGGTCAGACCCAGCCCACAAATAGTACCTTCCCTGCGATGTGCTTGTCCCCGTAGCGCAGCACGGCCAGCTCCGTGGGCACAGGGAGAGGGGCTGGACCCTGATGGGGGTCCTCCAACACAGAGCAGCACCCCCAGCTGCACGGGGCAGGAGGACACACCATGTATCGCAGCATCTCCAGGACTTGGGTACCGCAGAGCAGCACCCCCAGCCGTGCGGGGCGGGAGGACATTGGGTACCGCAGCATCGCCAGGACGCGGGTACCACAGCATCACAGCGGCAGTCGGTGCCACGGGAGCAGTGTGACAGCAGCCCCCGCACAGCCCTCGGAGACAGGGACGTGCCACCGCTCTGGGATGCCCTGCCGTCCCCTCCGGCCCCGCTCGGCTCAAGGGGGCACAAGCAGCAAAACAGACGGAGAATGGCTGAGTACCACCACGGCAGCTACATCTCATAAAGACGGAGGAAAGGAGCGACCGGGGGCACTGTGACCCTCCTGGCTCACCATCGGAACGCCTGTGCACCACAGACACCCTGGCCCCGACGCACACGCGGGCAGGGACCTGCCCCGAGCTCCTCTGGGCACAGCCCCACGCCAAGCAGATGCCCTGGCCCTGAGGGGGGCGGCTGGGTCTGGGGCTCAGCCAGCGCTGCGGAGGCCGAGGTGGTGTCCTTTAAGGGGAAAAAATAAGTGTCTTTCCCACTCAATTAAATGTAACTTAAGGCACTGGAAAAGAAAATGGGCTTCCATTTACGGCTTGGGGATGGCAGGAGGGCAAGCACGTGATAACAAAATCGTGACGGGAGTTGTTTGTTTAGCATATCGATCGACTTTTATCCCGCAAGCAATTAACACGCCTTACTCGAACTCCGCATTTTTCCGAAGCAAACCGCTTCCTATGATATTTTCGAGCGTCGCACGGTAGCGGCCGGCAGCGCAGGCAACGGGCTGGGGGGGGAAGAGCCGCGGCGCGGAGAAGAGCTGCGAGGCAGGGAGGGCGGTGGCAAGGGCACGTCGAGGTGTGCTCCGCTCCGAGCGGCTTTCCATCCTTCGGGATGCTCGCCCCTCCTAAGACACGGGTACCCCAGCACAGGGGGAGCCCCCCGGCAGCTGGCCAGCGGGGAAAATGGCTCCGCCACCTCCAAAGGCGGATGCTGAGAGGAATCCCCTGCAGTGGGAGCTGCCCTTCACCCTGGGCCACGCGAAGGACAGCCCCAGTCACGCCGCACTCGCCGTTTGATGCTCCTTTGAAGCCCAGGCTGCGCCTGCCTGCATCCCCGGAGCGCTGCCGGCCCCCTGCCTGCTCCCTGCCTGCTCCGATGGGCAGAAGGAGGAGAAAAATCCACTGCCAGCCACCCGGAGAAGGGCGATCTTTCAACTTCATACAGCAAAACCCAGGCAGGTCGCCCCAAATCCCCCACGCTGCCGCGGCAGCTGTGAAGAGTGGGTTTAAGCCGTTTAAAAATCCATCTCCCGGCTCATTATTATGCAGACCAATTTTTCATTCATCGGGAATCTACGGCAGCATTTTAATGTGAGAAGCTCCCTACTCTGTTTCTCTTCCCCTGAAGAAAAATAGCTTAATTTCTCCAGTTTGATAGATTTTCCTGATCCTTCAAAAGGTAGAAAAAGACTCTTGAAAATCGGTCGTTGAACTATCCACAGGCATTTTATAATGGCCGTAAATAGGTCTATACTGAATAGCTCTCCAGGCATCAACTTGAATGGTGTCCTTGACACTGTTATTATTATCCCCACTGAAAAAAAGAAAAGAAAAAAGAAAAAGAAAGTCTGGGAGCCTCTCCACACCACAGTTTGTATGGCTCTGCATCGCGAGAAGGCTGGAAGAGCTAAATTCTCCTCGCTGTATATACGCCCCCAGAGACGGGCCATCCGTGCCATTTTTCACTTTCCAGAATTGTCGTAAATTTCATGGAATTTCATGAAAAAAAAAAAAAAATCAATGCACATGAGAAATTTTGCAAACTCCGGAGCAAATGAAGTATAAGAGGAAGTTTGGGGTAATTTACTTTGTGCCTTTTACCCCTTTGTCCATCTCCAGCTGTCCATCTCAACCCCCACCTAGTTTCCGTTGGAGAATGTGTTTTTATAACTTCTCCCGCGGTTGTGTCCCATTGCTCTCTGCTGATGAGCAGCTTCTGGACTCCAGCTTTGGGGTGGTTACTCTGCAGGGTAACCGTTTTGCAGCATTACAGTACATCGCCGCTTTCAGCAGCTGCAAGAGGCTTCCAGCTCTAAAACCCATTTTGGCCCTCCACCACAGCGTCTTCAAACTTGCCTCCCTAAACCTGCCCTTTCAACCTTCGATCTCGTGGGATTAAGCCTTATGTCATGAGAGACACGGTGGAAAAGCTTGAGGTTAATCAGTAAGAGCTATTTTCTCAGAATAAATAAGGTGCTTTCATTTCTTGAAAGCCACTCTGATTTTTCCAGCCCACTCACAAGGCAAAAATAGCGTGCCCTAAAAATGTCACCGTGCGCGTATAGATTTCTCTCTGTGGAAAATGAGCACAGCCATCAGCTCCTTCTCTCCCAGAGCAGCCTGGGGGCCCTTCCCAGGCTCGTCCTCCGGGCCAAGGACAGGGGGTCCCAGCACCCCCTGGCCCTGGGTGGGAACCTCCATAGCCCTGGAGAGGGACACGGAGAGACACGGCCATCCCAGCCTGTCCCACCTCCAGCAGGAGAGGGTGCTCAGGTGGCGTTACCTGCCGTCGTATTTTTGCAGCACATCTGTACCTAGGGTGGAAAACAGGTTATAAACAGAAAATGCGGGGCAAGGTAAGGCTGCAGACACCCGCACGGTTTGGTGCATAGCTCAAGCGCAGTTAAAGCAAGGCTGAAGTTCAGGGATTCATCTCAAAAATGTGGGAAACAAAGGACACTGTCCCCAGGAGCCCCTAACCCGTGCTTTTACTGGCACTGGGGGGCCCCTCGGTGCTCCCCGAACGCCTGCCCCCGCCTGCAGCACCTCTTCTCCCTCCCCAGCCGTTCCAGCCGGGGAAACAAAGCCACGAATTACGTTCATTCTGCAGAGAACGGAGAGCGGGGCAGCTGCCTGCGGATTAATGTTGTGCACCGGTTCTCCCCCCGCTCTCCTACCGTGTTTTAGCACCGGCCAAACGCTGAATTTAAACGTGCCGCAGGGCCCCGTCGCCCCGGATCCGGAGGGAGCGACGGTCCCGGCTGCGGCTGCTGGGTGTGAACCCGACGGCGCCGCGGCGCGCGGGAGCTTCGGCCTCCTCCTGGTTTTTTCCATGCAAACCATTTAGAAACAAAACAAGAGAGCAAACACAAATCAATTCAATTGTCCTGGAATATGACAGCTTGACTTGCGACCTGTCTCATCTGGTCCGTGACAACGTTGTTTGCATCCTATTAGAGCAGATGACTTGTGCGCTGCTTACACGGAGCAGAGGTTCCTCGTGGTGACAGCTTTTGAATCATGGCACCTTCCTCATCATACAATTCACCACCAAACCCCTCCGCCAACTGACATTGTAACAGGGGTGTCACCACGCGGAGCCGTTTATCCTTCAGCCCCAGCGATGCCAGCGGGATGGGTTTATACCCTTCACGCTCCCCACGGTGTCACAGGCTTCTCCACCCCACAGCGGGGCATCGCTGTTGCCTTCTGCCAGCCGTGGCCCATGCCCACAGGCCTCTCTGTGAAGGTTACAGGAGCGCCAGGAGGTGGAATATATAACCTAACATCTGCCCAGGGCAGTGGTGGAGTCCCCATCCCTGGAGGGATTTAAAAGCCGGGCAGATGTGGTGCTGAGGGACACGGGTCAGTGGTGGGTTTGTCAGTGCTGGGTTCATGGTTGGACTCGATGACCTGAAAGGTCCCTTCCGACCCAGGCAATTCTGTGATTCCATGATCTCTGTGAGCATCTAAGCCATCTTTTGTAATCGTTGGCTCTGAGCAGTCTGTCTGGAGTGAGGTCCATGCCTCCAGCCATTCTCCCAGGGCACTGTGCACGTCTTGGGTGCCACCCTGGCGTGAGAACATGGGGGAGAAACCACTTCATAGAATCACAGAACGCACAAGGACTGCCCAGCACAGCCACCAGCTGCGGGCACAGGGACATTGTGCACCCGAGAGCTCACGTTTAGACCCAGGTGGCACACCAAACCTAAGCTCTGGGTGCAGGCTGCAGCTCCGGTGGTGTCCACGCCGGGGATCATCCCCTACCCCGAGGTGCCCACCTGGAAAAAGTGCTGAGCGAAGGAGCTGGCCGTCCCCAGCCCTCTGCCACGGCCAAAGCAGAACTGCTGAGAGGCACAGTCTCGCTGCACGGCTGAAATAATGGATTCATAAATAATTAAGGCTGGCAGGGATTTCTGGAGGTCTCCAGCCCAACCACCAGCTCAGAGCAGGGCTGGCCTGGACCCAGCTGTGCCCCCGGCCACGCAGGGGTGACCCTGCTCTCTGCTGGCCGGACGCCGAGGGGACGCCCGTCCCCCTCACCTGGGGTGACAGCAGCGGTGCCCGCTGGGCAGGAGAAGCAGGGGGGCTCCAGGGGGGTCCCGGGAAGGGCTGAGGCCGTGGACACACCAACTGCCCTCTCCTCACGCTCCCACGGGACCAGGCATCCCCCCTGCCACACACCGGCACGTCCCCAGATCCTGCAGAGCCTGACATTCCCCCTGCTGGGAAACGTGTGCCCCACACCAGCCGTGGTGCCCGTGCCTGCCCCACACCTAATGTCTAGGGAGAGCTGGGGGGCAGACACACTGAAATCTGTGCATGCTCCATTCTGCTAATTTACAATTGGAAATCTACATATTTTAAATACTTGCTTCCTCTTTAAAAATCTCAGCTCGTGTTAGAAACTGCTGTTTTCCTTAGTTAGCCCAGGTCAGACCCAAAGGGGCTCCTGGCTCCTTTGCCCTCCTGGTTCCCATCTCTGAACCTC
Source organism: Limnodromus scolopaceus (assembly GCA_028565335.1). Taxonomy (NCBI): domain Eukaryota; kingdom Metazoa; phylum Chordata; class Aves; order Charadriiformes; family Scolopacidae; genus Limnodromus; species Limnodromus scolopaceus. The sequence continues at coordinate 556,219 of JAOXNO010000020.1, forward strand.
CACCTGGAGCATCGTCCTGGGCTGCATCACCGTGGGCAGCAAAGCCAAACTGGTAATTCCCAGTCCCTGATTATCTGGCAAATTTTGACTGCTCCTGTCTCTGGACTGCTCCTGCCCAGGACTCGGGCTCCCTCTCCCACCTAAACCAGTAAGGAGGCAGTTAATAGAGCTGGGCCAGAAGTACAGTAATTAGGTTAAAACTCTTTCAATTGTTTTTTTTGATGCCTTCACTATGGGGTAGCCGGGCCTGGGGGATGCCCCACATCGCCCACCCTTCCTGCGGGGGGGTAAAAATACTTACATCTTGATTCTACCTCACACCCCATTCACCATTCAACCAGCTTTCACCTTTCCGAAGGCGCAGGTTCTCTCAGGGCTGGGATTGTGTCTTCTACTGGCAATCGTTAGGGCCTTGGTTCATTATCCCTGTCTCAGGTGATGAGGCATCTCCCAAGGCACGGGCACAGCTGGCTCTGGTCCCTGAGGGCACGCGTCCTGCGGAGGGTGGCTGCACGGGATGCAGAAAAGCAGCAAAGCTTACTAATAGCCCCAAAAGTTGGGCTTTTTTTTTTTTTCTCTCTAGAAAACGCAAATTCCGCTTTATTTTGCAGAAATACCAATATCTAGGTTAACAAATACCTGTCAAATGCCTGGTACCCAAACCAGAACCTGGTCTGGAGCAAAGGGGTGAGATCCAGCCCCGGGGGCTGGCAGCAAAGTGGGCAACCTCTGCTGCTGTTACTGCAGCCACCGTGTCACCCCTCTCTGCGCCCTCGGGGACCCACTCGGTCCCTCCACACCCTCTGGACCTACTCGTTCCCCCACAGCACGTCCACTTATCCAGGGACAGCTTCCTGCTCCCGACAGACGAAAGCCTCTCGACGCCCGTTTCGCCCACCCCCCGGTGCCACCGTCCCCGCAGCCCCTCCCGGCTCTGCCCTCGCCCCCTCGCACGCCAGGACACGCGGCTGGCAGCGGCCCCACCGTCACCTTGGAGGGTGGCCCTGGGGACAAGCCCCCCTCCGTGTCCCGCTGGGGCCGCCGTGCCTGCCCAAGGAAGCCCTGCCGAGCGGAGCAGACGGCATTTGGCCGGGGCAGTTTAAGCCCACCAGGATTTAGATTAACCCAGAAAAGAAGAGTGGGCAAATTGAGAGCTCTGAACTGGGGCATTTAGCTGCGAATTGCAAACTTTTGCCTAAAAACTGTGTAACGAAGGCACTTGTCCACGATGCCAGCCCCCACATGGGGCAGACCACCCCTCTCTGTTGGCACCCCAAACATTTCACAGGGACGTTCCTTCTCCTGAGCTCTCTGAGCCTGCCCCCAGTGCCCGGCAGGAACCCCAGCAGGGTCCTGGGGGGTCCCAGGGCGTCCCCGGGGGTCCCCACAGCACACGTAGCCAGGGTGAGCCCCCAGAAATGGGCCATCATCCTGCTCCCCGCAGCAGCATCGCCCCCGCAAATGCCCAGCGCAGTTACCCCAGCACGGGCTGCCCTGGCTCAAAGAAGCCAAATACAGCTTTCTAACACGAGTTACTTGCCAGATTTTGCAGCTACCTATTTTATATGGGACCGGGAACTGAGTTTTCAGCCATGTCAGTCCCTTGCCTTGCTGGGAAGCCTAATATCCCAAAATAAAAATCTATATTTAATACCCTAAGCACATCCAATAGTTACATAATTCACATCTATTAGCTGAGTACAGTAATGAGCGCTCTGCATTTTTAAAACATCAGTTAATTGTCTCTCTCCCTCCTGGCAGCGCAGAAGAACAGACAGAAAAGACACAAAATGAATCCCACAAAACCACATCTGACAGGTTTAAAAATCTATTTTCCTACAAGGAAGTATGGGAAGGATGGGTGATTAATGAAAGACTGTGAAGAAAAGGTTTTATCCAGCAGATTAATTTCAACGTGTGTTTAAATCCTTAGTGGAGTTGGACAAGCTGCTCGGAGGCCAAGTCACGGGGGCTCTCAGAGCCCCAACTCTTTCGGAGCTGGCCCCTGGTCTGAGTAACGCTGCCCGTGTTTTACAAAAGGAGAAATACTTTCTAACATCTGCATATATTTTCCCCCGCAGAGACAAATAGCGAGGGCAGGAGGACGAATCTGGCATATACGGAGGGCAATCCTTTAAAGCTTTCACCTTTAGGGAGCAATTAATTCTCCAAACCTCCAGTTTTAGAGAAGGAGATATTTAATCTCTTTTAATCCCTTGTGACTCGGACCTCTGACCTGGGAACCGTGACCTTCGGCATCCCTCGGCATCGCACGCCGCCTCCCCGGGGAGGGAAGGGGAGAAGAACCCTTGTTTTGTAAACAGTCCCCCCGCAAATCCCGGGCGGCGTTGCCCGGGAGAGCGCTGCTGGCGGCTGCCTCACGAGAGGGGCTTGTGAAAGTGCAACGGGGAAGCCGGCGACCTGCGGCATCCTGCGTCCGGCCGAGCCCCGGGGCTCCCATGGGGCCGGGGCATCGCTCTTTGGTTCGGGGGCACCGAACCCCGGTGGAGGATGCGGAAGCTGATGGAGTGGTGCCGCCTACGCCCCGCTCGCGGCGCGTCACCGGCCGAGTTATTGGCGCCGGCTCTGAGGGCTCGGGTTCTCCCTCACCCGCGTAACTCAAAGCTGCCATCACCTCGTGCGGGACGAACCCCCACCCGCTGGAGCGGGGGCTGCGGGGACTTTCCCAGCAGAGCCCTCTGCTTGCCCCCGGCTCACTTGGGCTGCAGAGCTCGGGCAGGGCCTTACTGTTTGCCATTGCGATTTGATAAAGGGTTGCAAAGGCTTTGGACCCCCGTGCCCTGACACAAATCTGGAAAAATCACTCAAATTTTCAGTTAATGTCTTTTAAAATAACAAAGGATGCCACAATCTGGTGGGTTTTTTTGCCTTACGTTTTTTCCTGCATCCCCTTGGTCCCAGAGCATCCACCCGAAGTCACAGGAAAGGGGGCTTCTTCCCAAGCCGCTGGGAGAGCCTGGCCTGTGCCCGACCCACTGGGGATGGCGAGGGCTGGGGCACCGAAGGGCTGCAAGAGGGGTGACAGGGGGTACCGAGCCACAGCCATCACCCCCTCCCGAACAGAGCAATTACCAGTCATCGCCCATGGAATAAACAACCTGTCCCTGATGGGTGCCTTGCGGCTCCAAGCTCACGAGCTCCATTTATGCTCCTTCCAAATCCCCTACATCATCTGTAAGACAGCGGGCCGGGAGGGAGTTGATGTTAGCCTCACCTGCAGGCTCGTACGCCAAGAGGAATCGCTGTGCGCACTCAGAGCAGCTCCTCCGTGGGAAAAACTACCCCCGGACACAAGAGAGGAAAGTGAGAGCACGGAGCCACGCTTCCCTTTAATTTATCCGTGGACGGTGCCATGTGCTCCCATTGACTGTGGGGTGGCACGACCATGGTTAACCATGGCGAGGGGCGCGCGGGCTTTGCTAATTAACGTTCGGCTCAGGGGAAGGGAAGAAGCCCCCTCCCGCAGCCAGAGCTCTGCACCGCTCCCCGAGCAGGTGGATGTCTTCAGGAAAGGGGAAGGTGCAGAAAATTGACACTGAAACAAGCAATCACGGCGGCGGCGGCGGCAGCTCGCTCCGCTTCCCATTTCCCATGGCAAGCGTTCCCCCGGGAACGTGTGCGCCTGACCCTAAACTTTCCCCATTTTCCAAGCCAGTGCACTTGATGGGAACTCATCTCGCTGCTCTCCCCCTGATTGCAAACCCTCGGAGCCCCGGGCTGGGACCGCGGCCCATCGAGAGCCGGGGGAATCCGTGGCACCGAGGCGGCTTCGCAGAGACTGAGTTTGGGTCGGGGGGCGCCGGGTTTCGTGCCTTTGTCCCCCCTCCCGGCCGCTCGGCAGGACACCTCGCCTGCGAAATAAAAGCCAGTCCGTGTTACGGGGGAGACACGGGTGCAAATACTGTGCTTCCTTTAGAACAGACCCGTGTCAGGGAACAAGCGCTGCGGAACCGCTGCTTTAACGCCAGCTTTTTAAGGGGGTTTGCTCCCCCCTTCTCAATTTTTAGCGAGCTAGTAAAAATCAATGGGCCCGTGTTCCCATCTGCGCGCCACCTGACATCCCGGGAACGATCAATGGGGCTGGCGGGGGGTCTCGCAGGGCAGCCGAGCCCCATGGCAGACCCTGCTCCCGCCTCTCCCCACTGTGGCCCCTGCTCCCAATGGGCCACAGGCCACCTGAACGAGACCAGCCCTGGCCACCCAGCCCCAGGGCCACCGAGGGCGAGCATCAGTCGGTGCCACCCAGCCCCGGGGCCACCGAGGCTCAAGCGGTACCTGGTGAAAACCCCTTTCCAAGCGGTTCCTCGGGAAGCGGGGGATGCTGCCTGCGAGGAGGAGAATCCCGCTGAGCCCCTGCCAAACCCACGACCCCCATCTCAGCCCGGAGCCGAGGCTGCGGCGCCGGTGGGAAGGTGGGAAGGGATGGGGTGGGAAGGGCGGGAGCGGGGAGGCACCTCCATCTCACCTCTCTCCCTGCCAAGACGAGCGGAGTTTTATTTCTGGAAGCAATTTAATGGTTTGCTGATAACTTTGATTGGTTTCGTGTCAGGTTAGCTTTTAATCTCTGCTCTGGTCCGCTTCATTCTTTAAAATAACCGTGATTAAAAGATGCTGTTCCAGCGTCGCACACGCTCACGGGCACACGTGTGACGGTGCGTGGGCAGATGGCTCCTGCCTCCGTCCCCTCTGGGGTGCCGGATGGGACCCTGTCACCGCCGCCACTCCTCCTGAGGAAGGATGGGGAGAAAACAGCCACGGAGGAAGGAAAGCCGTTCGGAAGGAAGAGGCAGCAGAGACACTGATAGCTCCGGCTCTGCAACGCGCAGGGAGGTGCACCCCAACCCCAGGGAGATGCCCCACCTCGGGCACAGCCTCTCCCCCTTCCCACCCCGCAGACCCCCGTGTTGCCCCCGGCCCCTGTTCCAGCCCAGAGGACTCTCAGGTGCTCGTTCATCCTCCCCAGTGGCTTCCCTCACGCCGGGGCAGACGCAGATTTTAATCAATGAGATCGATGGCGGAGGCTCGCGGGATGCAGGGGTGGGGAAGGGGCTGCGGGAGAGCGGCCGCAAGATGGATGAGCACTGGCAGAGGACCTGGGGGAGGTCAGAGGTGGCCATCACCTTGAGACCCAATCCACAGCTCGTCCCTCCACACCGGACACTGCCTGGGCTCGCGTGGCTCCTGCCCTCTCGCTGCTGGAATGTGGGCAGCCCTCGCCTGCCCGCTCCCATGGCCCCTTGGCCTTTACCTTCCCATCCCAGCTCCTTGGGGGCCATCAGAGACCCTCTCCCAAGGCCCCAGAGCCCCCTGCCCTGAGGCCACCTGGTGTGACCCCTGCAGAAGCATGGCTGGCCACCTGGGGCCACATCCAGTGGGGTTTGGAGCATCTCCAGGGATGGAGGGGGCACCCCCTGCCAGGGCAGCCTGTGCTGGGGCCTGAGCTCCCTCACAGCCACCTCCGTCCCCTTCTCCCTTCTTCTGTGCTGGCCAGAAAGCTCTCCTGAGAGCGAAACCCCGGCTCAGACCCCCCCATCCCCTGGGGGGGGGGGACGAGGATGTGCTGGGCTGCCTCGTATTTCAGAGCAAGCAGCGGGTGAGGGGGTTTCCCCGAGAGGGTGTATCTGGCTCTCCTGAAAACCTTCCAGCCACGGGAAAGGTGTGAAAGCCCACCCAGCTCCATGCCCACCCAGCTCCAAGCTCACCCAGCTCCATGCCCACCCAGCTCCAAGCCCACCCAGCTCCATGCCCACTCAGCTCCAAGCCCGCCCAGCTCCATGCCCGCCCAGCTCCAAGCGCACTCAGCTCCAAGCTCACCCAGCTCCATGCCCACTCAGCTCCATGCCCACCCAGCTCCATGCCCGCCCAGCTCCATGCCCGCCCAGCTCCATGCCCGCCCAGCTGATGGGACGCTGCAGCCCCCTCTAAATCAGGGGGGAGTTGGGCTCCCATCTCCCAGTGCCTGCCCCAGCCCAGAGCATCGCATCCCGCCCCAGCCCCCCCACGAACACCCCACACTGTGGCTGCCGGGGGTCTCCCTGCCCTCGGGGGGGAGGGTGAGCGCCCTTTGCCAGCGTCACCTTCCCCCTCCGGACAACCCGGCCGCACGGAACTGCCTTTTCCAGAGAAAGCGGGCAGCGGGGGGCTGCTTTGCCCGGCCCGGGGGCTCTGGCAGCGCCGGGGGGGCGGCAGCCCACTCATAAGCTAAACATGAGCTGGGGCTGAAGACGGGGCTCGGGGAGCCCC
>JAOXNO010000020.1:568821-579160 GCA_028565335.1 Limnodromus scolopaceus
CCACCCCTCCATCCGACCCCAGGTGCTCCCAGAGGCATCCCCCGCCATCATTCAGTGGTCACTGGGAGAAAGTACATGTAAACACGAGCCTTTTTGGTAAACACCGAGATTCTGCCAGAGTCTCCAAAGGAAAAGACGCGTTAAAATGAGGGCTGCTGGGCAAACCCGGCTGCCAGTCCAGCCCCCCCGCAGAGCCCGGTGGCATCCCTGCCACCGCGGGGCTGGCCAGGGAACGCCGTCGGTGTCACCGGTCCCCACATTCTGCTGCGCCAGGCAAGGAACACCTTCCCCAGCACCGCCGTCACCTTCCTCCTCCCGGCTGCAAGGGAAAAGCAGCCAGCGTCAGCGTGGGCACCTCGCAGGGGCGGGCAGGAGCCCACCGGAGCGAGGAGCCAGCAGCGAGAGGGAGAATTGGGAGGAAGTTCGAGAGAGGAACGGGTTTGCGGCGCGGGGGGACCTACCCTAGACCATAAAGCGATGCTCCTTGCCGTCGTGAGCCATGAGGATGACGTTGCGGTTGGAGGTCCAGATGAGGCGTGCCAGGCGGAGGGCGTTGTGGGAGCCCGGCGAGGCCGGCTGCACGGGGGGCACCTGGTAGGTCTTGATGCAGCGGAGCTGGGGCGCCGAGTTGAGCATGCCGATGCTCCCCAGGAGAGAGGTGTTCATCTGCGGGGACACCCGCCCGTCACCCACCCTGCACACTGGGGAGGGTCGCCAACCCACCTCACCGCCCAGACTCCAACCCCCCGGCACCAGCGCTGGCTCAAACCCCTATTAATTACAGTTTTGTTAGAGTCACAATGTTGTTTACTGGAGGGGGAGCTGAGGGCTGGGTGGGCTGGATGGTGGCTAATGGCCACCACACACAACTGTGCACAACGGGAGACCTGATGAACCCAGCGGGGGCACGTCTCACTGTGCTCCTCGGGGGCAATTAATAAAGGCACGCTAATATATATGTACTCCTTGGGGGCAATTAATAAAGGCACGCTAAGCATAAGCATATACATTCAGAACGTAAAGAAAAAACATTAATAAGATTATATTTATGCTAGAATATTATTTATCTAACCTATAACAGCCTGAACTGAAGATACGCAGAAGAAAGCTCAGTTGTCACGATAGGTAGGAACAGAAAAAACCCAACAGCAAGAGGCTTTTTGTTGTCTGGCAGATGAAGAGGCCGTTCAGAAGCCATCTGTGGAGTTACGCTCTGTGGAGAGCAGGCCAATTATCACCCGTGCTTTTAAACACGAGATTCTCTGACCTAACCCAGCCAGATACTCAAACCCCTCTGCTGCCTGAAACCCCGCTTTACTCTCCCAATCCTCCTGCGTGGCAGCCCGGGACCTCCAGCAGCAGCAGCCGGTCGGCCGCATCCCTGAGCCGTGCCCCGTGGAACCTTGGCAAAGCCCAGGACATTTAAGGCCTGTTATTGCTGACGCCACGTCCTGAATTCTGATCAGGACAAAGTACAAGCCATTACTTTTTCCCGGCGCTTCTCGGCAGCGGAGCGGTGTCAGAGAGTGTAAATCATGGCATCTCTAGCAGGGAGCATGCAAGCACCGCTGACATTTTCACAATTTAAATCATCTTGAGTAATAACCCTTTTAAGATGACTAATGTTACTGATTTTCCTGCATTAATAATAGTGCCAAATAGAACACAGAAGGGAAAAATCACTAGTGCACGAGGTCACATTTTAAAACTAAATGTGTAGGTATATTTAACTCTTTATGTAAGAGCCACTTGAACGTGAAGGTTTATGCACCTGGAAGAGTGTGGCAGGTCACAATTTAAAACTCCTGCCTGACGACTTTTTTTTTTTTTTTTTTTTCCCCTGCCAATTCCAAAAGATCTGGTCCGATCGCTTTCCAGATTTTCCCCGAGCGTTCAAATTGAATAAAGGTAACCGCGGGATGAAGATTCTTGCCGCTCTCGTTACTGGTGAGTATAGCGATGGGTAATACTTTAGCAATATTTTACGGCACCTGTACAGCGCTGGCTGCCACAGAAAGCTGGGGAGGCGTGTTAAGGAGTGCAGCTGGTACCTCGGGCACGCCGAGCTCTGTTCTACAGCCTGGTTCCTGGAAGGCTGCACGATTTTGACAGCGCACATTGCTTGACCAGATAACTGGCTTTCAAACAACAAAGTTTTAAATTCTAAAGCTGTTTGAAGGAAGACAAAAATCCTGCTTGGGGAATGTAGGCAGCAGCCTACAACTGACAAAACCATTCCTACTGACACGAGATTACAAAGCAAAAGACCGATATGTTAAAGAAAATAAACCTCCGGGCACTCCACAGAATGGTGGCCCGTTTCTCAGTTTCTCCTCGTGTCGCAGACCCCTTTACGCTGGTTCTACCTCAGCTTTCCTGCCGTCGCTGTGGGGAGGGAGCCGGGAGGCAGCTCCAGAGCCCAGCACGGGGCTCCCTGATGCCACCAACACACGGGCTTGGCATTTCCTTACGTTCCTTACTGAAGGATGCTGAAAGGAAGTCCCAAACCCGAGTTCGTTAAGGACGTGCACGCAGACAGACGGACGGAGCCGCGTCCTTACCTGCCAGAAGGAGAGGTGGCTGTCGGAGTTGGAGTAGGTGGCGAGGTACCGGCCGTCGGGGGCAAAAGCCACCGCCGTTATGGGTCCCTTATGGCCGTGGATAGTCTGGAAAGAGGGGAGAGAACAGGAACAGCAAAGATTCATTACCCGTCACCATGATGACGCTTAAAAGACTTCAGCAAACACAAATGAACAAGTATATAAAACTCTAGACACTTTTTTTTTTCCCAAGATTGAGGGACACTATTACCATCAGTAAAAATGAAATACTATGTGGAAAACCCTCTTCATTTTCACCTGCATTTTCTGTTATTCTAGCACTCATTTCCGAGTGTCACTCGGGCAAACACCCCCGAGGGGCCAAGCCCAGCCCTTCTGCAGAGGGTTTTAGGACAACGGCACGTGCTGCTCCTGAAGGAAGGGCAGGGATGTAACCCCAGCCGTGTCCCACACAGGACTTGCGCTCCTTTCCTCGGGACACTTAAGTGCCTCTGACCAACCCGAACCACGACAGCACCCCACCGCAATGTCTTATCGGGCGGGACTTAAGCACGTGCTGATCGGTATTAAATGCCATGACAATTCCTTTTAAGCATTCTAACAGCTGCTTACCCAATAAAGCCGAATTAAATCATCATATGAACACATTCCCTGCCAAATCCAGTTTTCAAACCAGAGTAATTTGTCAGGAATACAAACATAAGTGTGTCCTTAACAGGATTTTTATTTTTAAAAACCTTAACACTCACACCCCCCAAAGGAGGCTGTAAGCTGGATGTCGGGAGCCTCCGGCTGGCGAGGCGGTGGGCAGGGGAGGGCAAGAACCGCTTCACCGAAACACCCCTCTTTGCTCCAGCAAAGGGCAGGACCGAGTATTTTCTCAGATTAGAGCTCGAACCACTATTGAACCACACACTTCTCACGGCGATGCATCGCCCTGCACCACACATCCGCCGCGCACAGCTTTTGCCATCAAAAAATGTTTCCGAGGCCGAGTAGTGGACTCCAAGCTCCAGCCGATCTCTGAGGGTATTTAATGTCACATCCCAGTCCCCTGCAGCGCACCCTCCTGTGCCCACAGCTGTGCCGCCGGCCGCTCCGGGAACCCAGGGAATCCCAGCTGTGCTCTCACCAGCACCAAACGCTTGCTTTCACAATATCCAACAACATAGACACGTACAATAAACACCACAAAAAATTACTCACTTATTCCACGGCCAGAGTCACTGTTAAGGTTTTATTTACTCGTTACTTGTGGTTACTGTTTCATAACTGCACGATGGGCTTTACACAAGACAGACTCGTTTGTTTCGTGTTCCCTAACGCTTTGGGGATCTTACAAAGGGCAAACCCCGGTGGCTCAGCTCACGTCCCCTCGCACCCCGGGGGTACAGCCCCCAGAGCATCTCCCGCAGCACTGAGGGGCTTCTCCATCCCGCAGGGAAGCATGGTCCCCCAGCACCCACAAAGTATCCCTTCAAAACTATGTAACAGCAGCTCTTTCTTTAAGGCTTCAGAGCCTTTTAAGAGGCTCTGGGGCGATGCTAAATTGGCAGGGCTTGACTGAGCGGAGAGAAGACTCTGTAATATTCACTGAGTAACATTAGGCTGCAAAAACAAAAGTAGTGCTCCTGTACCCATCACCAGGACATTAAAAGATGAAGTCCTACTCAGAATGATATACTGCATCTGAAGTTAGCCTTACAGATTAAGTACCCATTAATATATTCATTTCTTGTTCATCACGGAAAAGGCCAGTGAACTCCGAAGGAGCCCTAAACCTATCCCTTTAATGTAATCACCGCAGCTTAGGATGGAAGTTTGAAAGGGCAATTAATTAGATGATCCCATGTTTAGACCCATCAAACTCTTTAGCACTTAACAAGCAAGTAATACTTGTCAATAAAATATGTTTTGGTAATACAAAGGTAGAAAATCAATAGTACTAGCACACTTGTTGCTCTTTTTACTACTGAAAATGTGTTCCAATAAGTACAATCCTTAAGGGAATTAATCTGCTTTGTTATTTAAAGGAAGTGCTTCTCTAATTGATGCTAATCCTTTCAAGCCAAGATTTATTTTTTAGTGCGCTGCCTGAACGCCTGCATTGCAATGCTCATCTCCCGTTTCCCAGGCCAAGGAGGGAGCCTAACACCACCAAATTCTTGCTGCTCATTCCCAATCTTCTGCTTGTGCCATCCCTTTGGTGCCTGGGGGCTGAGCAGCAGCACTAACGCCTCCAAACAGAGAGCGCCCAGCACACCCCCCTTCCTGGGGAGGGCTTCCCGGTTCCCATTTGCAGTTTCCCGGCCCCAAATCAGTTATAGGAGGGCAGAGAATTAACGCGGAGGCGGTGGGACGCGGAGCAGCTGTGCACGGCTTCCCTCTGCCCCAGCAATTGGTTTTTAATGGGAGGATGCTCCTGGGAGACTATTTGACTTCTGCACCTGCCGCCGCGGCTGTCCTGTAACACATGATATACTGAAGCTATGACAACCTAATTCTAAGTCCAATATTTGGTAAACTCTACATTGAATTGCAATATTCTGTTAAAAGGTGACATAAAAAAATAATCACTGTATCACCACAGCAATTTTATTTTCCTAAATAGACTGGAATGCATACTTTAAATTGATAAAGCAACTTATGTACTGCTATGAAGACACACTATTTTACCACCTTTATTCTTTATTAGATATTTATGTCGCCAATCTCTGGGGATGCCGTAACTAAAGCAAAACAAAACATTCACTTACTGGGAACTAGCGTACCGAAGGCATGCCCAGAGCACTGCCCTCCCAGTGCCCATCACGCCAGGGACACAGGAGAGCAGAGCTTTGCCACAGATAAGCAACACCCTTAGAACGACGTGCCCGCTCTCAGCACGGAGCGGTACGAAATGATCAGCTCCGGCTTTTGCACGGGACACAGACCATCGCCGGGCGAGGACGGTTATCGGAAAATTGAGGAGGTGACTCTGCGACTCCTTCAGGGACCGGCGGGGAGTCACTGGCAGTGATTTCACTCAGCAGCCAGGCTGGGGAGATCTGCCACAGCCCCCCCAAAGCAGGCACAAACGCAGTTTACACAACAGAAAGGAATCAGAAACCTAAAGGCAAAGATTAGTAAGAAACAGTGAGGAACTGAAATACTAAGCTGAGAATCACTGGTGTTTATGGCACTAATGTAAAAAGTAACTCCCCCTCTACTTTCCTCCCCAACTAAATAAGAATAATGCACTTTTAGAATAGATCTTAATGAGCAGGGGTAGGTCTGAGCGATCGGTCACTCTTAGAAACGAGCCCCAAGGAAAATCCTGGTTAGTCGGGCGGTGCTGGCGTGTCCATCCCTCTCTGAGCTCCCCCGGCAGCAGCCTGCACCGACCGACTCCACATCACGCAAACAAAAGTTTCCCATTCATTTTTTTTTTTGAAATTAGAAATTAGAAGTTGGATTTTAATGCAGGGTGCAAAACCCTGCAGAACGTGCATGGAGCCCTAATTGTGACGAGGAATAACTATCAGCCTTTGACATAACTTATTTATTTATTTATTTACTTATTTCAGAATAAACGCACTTAAAAGGGGTACAAAGCCATACAAAACTAAATGGCTTCACCTGATTATCTGAAATTCATTTTTCATACCAAAAGTGAATTCTTTCAAGATGGCCCTTCAAAGGTTTTTATGAGCACTTTAAAAAAGAACCCCCTACTTTCCAAGCAATTTAGTGGAAATATCTAAAATACTATTAACTTAAAGCAGTTTCAGTCTCTTTAATAATTTAATTTCTATGCTAGTTCCAGGAATACTAACAATTGCAGTAAAAATTTCAGGACTGTACTGAGAAAAAGAGTATATCTGCATCTTTAAATTAATTTTCTTCCTGTCCTTCAAGTGGCTTCTCAATAATATCAAGATAAAGTCAAAGCGCACGTATTACATTTTTTTAACTTAATAAAATCTCTAACTTAATTTCTAACCTTACAGTAACAGAGTCCCACATCAGGCATTACCATCACCCCGTATTCAAATGTGGGGTGCCCGATCGGAGCGGCCGCACTCCGCGGGAGCAGAAAGTGCCCTTGGCCGGCCGCGTATGAAAATACATTTATCACTGGGGCGGCAGCCGGCTGTCACTCAGAATCTGCCTCTCATTTGTTAGGAGGTTCTCCTGCTGGGAGGCCCTCATTACAATTTGCTTTTACTTCCTGGGCAAATGACAACCAGAAAATGAGGCGGCTTCTTTCTCCACCAAACTTAATCCAGAAAAAATGAGATGGCAGCTGCAGCCACCCAAGTGTTACGGGATGGTTTAAAACCCTCCCCAAACTGGCCTGCTCTTCCCCAAAACCGTGGCTGCAATAAAAGATGCGCAGAGCCAGCCCGGGCTGCCTTTCAAACACCCCACAATGTCCACAGACACTCGACGCAAGCTCCGGCTTTAGGAAGGTACTTGGCTGGTGGAGATTTTCACATGGACCATCAAAATCCATAGGGCAATTTCCAATACGTAAACCAGCAGCTCCATGATATCACCAGTGGCTTTTGAAACTAATGCCGCTGTACTTGATCTGAAGATTCATAGTGCTGCCGTGTAACCTCACAATAGCTGCAGGGGTACATGTTGGACAACCTGGTATTGTTATTGAAATCCCTGTCTCCTTCACAATTACCATTATAAAAGAGATTGCAGCAGCTTATGCTCTATGCTTTATGCTTTAACTTCTAGGAAAATCATTCAAAGTAGGAATTCCGAGTGTGACCAGGATATTCTTACCTATGAAGCTGCAAGAGGAAAGTCCTTAACACTTTTTCCACATTTTTAAATAGTATTTTGTGAGATATAAAATAATTTAAATAACTATTTAAAGTATAATAATAATGGCAAAGAGGCCAGGGCAGGAACACACTGGTGGGATGGAGCGTGAGAAACTTTATATCTAACGGGTCTCCAACTCTAAAGGCAACAAAGCCAGCTCATTTACTGACTACAGGGAAAAATACTTACTGTTTTTAATAGCTTTGGCAGAAGGAAGGGAGCCTGTGGAGGCTCCTGGTCCCCCCAGCCCGGCACACGGCTCCTGCTCGGTTGGACAAGGGTTCTGAACAGGACCCGGACACCACGGACACAAACCGAGCGGAGCCACGGATTCTAGCTCCACGATTCAGGTGCAATTTGCAATTTTAAAAAGTGAGAGTAAAAATAAGCCTTGTTAAAATAGATTTCAGGAGCAGACAGGACAGGTGACGTCATTTTCCTGGCAAACCCCTAAGTTCAATACAACCCTTACCTGTGAACTGCGCTGGAACAACTCGGGTCACACAACAGAGTCTTTTAATCATAACAAACTGGGGTAACGCAACAGAATGTCACCCAGATAACCCTGTAGGGCTCACAGCACCAGTGACCAGAGAGAGCAGGTGCTCTCTTACAGATACCGTTCTCCAAAACTCATAATTTTCATTAAAAATCAGTCCCTATTGAAAGAAAAAGCCACTACAACTTCTAAGCAGAGAAAGAATGAAGTGCTGCCCCACAGCGAAAGGGGAACGTGTGGAGCACCCCCTCTCCCCGTGTAGTTACTTACGGTTAGGGAAATACTGCTTGGTAATAAGAGTGAAACTGATCAAAAATCTGCGTTTCACCTGCCTGCATACGCTGGCTTCTGTTTGATAGCTGATCATCGGAGCACAAAGCCTTTCTGACCTCTAGATCTTCTCTGGTGAGGAGCCAGACGTGGTGGCAGCAGCCCCGGTTTCCCCTCTCCTATTCAAGCAGCCTCCAGGAGATCTGCAGCCCACCACCACCTTCCCATAATTTTCTCCCTTTTTCCAGCCAAAGCCCATTTTATTCAGGTACCCTTTGGCTAAGACTCGTTCTGTGCCGTGTCAGTACAGGTGAAACCGAGAGAGCGGTGGGATTTTTGACACTCATCCCCAAACAGCTGGATGTGGCTCTTCCCATTGGGCTCCAGCTTTACTCACCCAAGTTTAAAGGGAACCAGTTATACCAGTGCCACAGTGGTATCTGGAGCACCGGAGTGTTTTTAACCTTTGACTTCAGAGCCTTCAATGCACTTGCAAAACACAAATCCCTCGTTCCCGAGTGACCCCAGACTTTAAAGAAAAGCGTTCAGCAGCTCCAGGGGCGTGGGGAAAGCTAACGAGATCAGCGCTTCCCGCTAGGACGCTGGGGTTTGGGGACTTAATTATCCTTCTCCAAGTGCCTCCTGCCCTGCGGACTCGGGGAGGGCAACTCTGCTGTCAGGTTTGAAGCCAGCCGCCTCATTTCCCCCGCCCCTCGCTCTCATTTTCTCATCGGCACCGGCTGTATCTGCAGATCTTCTGCAGCTCCTGGGCAAACTGTCGCCCGCCGCAGAACTCCCCGGTGCTGCCTCTTCTTCCTACGCTCACCCCTCGCATCCTCCCCAAGGGTTGGCATCGGGATCATCAAAACAATGGAAACTTGGAAATTGCAGTCCTCAATTTTAAAATTCTTGGAGAACACTTTCTCACCAGCCTAAGTGTTTCTTACAAGTCGCCTGTGTGTGACGGTTTGCACTTGGCCATGAGATGTCATTGCACTTGAAAAACACAGCAGCTTTCTGACTTCTAAAAAAAATGTATTTAAATAATTTTTGCTTGTTTCGAGACCCCCATTACCTAACTGGGAGCACTAGCTGGGCCCCCACGTGCAAATAGGCACATCCAGTGATGTCCCTCAGTGATGCCATTGTACAGCTGTAAAACCGTAGAACAAATTAGCGATCAGTAATTACTCAATAATTGCCAAAGTATAAGAGATGGAATAGTCACACATTTTTCTGGTTATGAGTTATTAAATATATTTGGGACAGAGATTTTCCTTGCTTAACTGTTTCAACTCCTTCCAAAAGGTACTTTGATAGCTGGATTAAAAGCTCTACTTTCACCACAGATTTTCCAAGTCCCCCTCTATCTGAAAAGCCACTTTGCAGCCGCTCGCAGCCACGCTGGGGGCACTGAACCACAAGCCCAGGTGCCCCCAGGAGACATACAGCCCTGGCAGGAGGTTCTGCATCCCTCACCCGTCCCTGCTCCAGCGGTATCCCAGCCTTTCCCTGTGCTGGGATATCCTGGGGCTTCTTCTCCGGGATGCGAGAAGCAGAGCACAAAGCCCCAGCTCAGGACCACGCTCTTCCCTAACAGAGAACAAACCCCCCAAAGCAAAAATGCAGTCGCAAAGGTCGTGTCGAGACGGGAGAAACAGGGTAGTTAAAAAAAAATAAATGTGTTACCAACATGATTTGAAACAGTTCTGCACATCTCCAGAGAGAGAGGTGTTTAAATCTGCGCCTATTGGCCATGGGCAGCCCTGACGGGAGAAACCCAGACTGACCATCACCATTCCAGGCGTGTTACTGCTCTGCTCCTATTTCAAATATGGAATAGAAATTAAATGTGATTCTGCAAGTTATCAATTGTCAGTCAACATTAGATTTTGGTTTTAAAAGGTATTTGCATCGACTCTTGTTTCAGCTTCTCTTGAAAGGAATGATAGTCCTTTAGGCAAAAGGAGGAGGGTTCTTACGCACCGAGGTGACTGACACCGATCTGCCAAATCTGCACGGGGAAATCCAGGGATTCTCTGTTTAACAAAAGCAGCATTTCTCAGAAATTATCTCCTATGAAAGTTAGGAGATATGTCCTATAAGACATATGTAGTCCTATGTCCTATGTTATAGGACATATTCCTATAATAACAATGTAAAAAAAAAAAAAAAAAAAATCCTTTTT
>JAOXNO010000020.1:589632-617052 GCA_028565335.1 Limnodromus scolopaceus
GTGAGGCACTGGAACAGGTTGCCCAGGGAATTCGTGGCTGCCCCATCCCTGGAGGGGTTCAAGGCCAGGCTGGATGGGGCTTGGAGCAACCTGGTCTGATGGAAGGTGTCCCTGCCCAGGGCAGGGGGGTTGGAACTAGATAATCTTTAAGGTCCCTTCCAGTCCAAACCATTCTATGATTCTATGATGCCCACTGCCGGGGATTGTGGCCAGTGTCCCTCCAGCAGGAGATGCTGGGCTCTTCACTGGCCTGGCTGCTGAAGAGGTGGGGAGAAGCCCTGCAATGGGCACAGGCTCCTCGCACAGACAACCGAGGAGACGTTTGTGGGCAGAGGGACACGCACAGCTCCACAGCACGGTGTGGGACAGCAAAAACATGCGGTGACATCGGATATATCAATATACAGCAGTTCTTCTGGACCCCTTTTATAGCTAAATTAATAAATCATGATCCAAATTACTTCAGCTAAAACCAGAGAGAGCATCCACATTTCCCATTTGCCTACATTGTATAGCTATTTATAAAATAAATCCGGCCATCTTAGCTTCCATAGGATGGCTGATTAAACAAAAAATACTGGAACATACAATGCTGTCAGCTACTAGATTTGGGAGCTAAAGCCCAGGACGCGAGAGCAGGCAAGGAACCAGGTGGATATACCCGAGCGTGCGGCTCTGCCAGTGCGGGACTGAGACTGAGCGGCACTGCAGATCCAGCAGGAGGCAATCTATGCCACCTTCTTATAATGCACAGTTTGCAAGGACTAAAGATAACAGCTTGTAGAAAACAGTATCAAAATTATACTTACACACACAAAAGGAGGAGGTAGATTCAAAATACAGATAATTTATCCAAGCTTTACATAAAAGTTATAGAAATTCAATGAGAACTAACAGCTGATCACATAGTACAAGGAATAATGAAGAACATTACCAATGGAGTTTTCTGAAAAGATAAGGCAAATACTTTCTCATTTAAACATTTTTAAATCCAAGCACCCATTTCAACATTAGCCTTAAGTATATCCTCTTCTAGGTCACTGGTAAGTGTAAGAAAACACATATCTTCTTTAACATCAGAGAAGTGTAAATAGCTCAAACATAATCAGAATGGCGTTTCGTAGAGAGGAGTTTTAGGGAAAAAAAACCCCAACTCGGTGGGTTTTCTGTGTGACTTCTATGGTAGATAAGCATACTGCTATAAACCCTAACTTTTAAAAATCAGTTTTTTCATGTATTTCCGAGCAGGGGCATCACTTAACTTTCGGCTCCCATTATTAACCCATCTGTGGCACCCATTCAGTTCCAGTGGATGAAGACAGTAGGGCTCTATATACTTTGAGTCCTTCATTAAACTATTGATCCCCTCAGCATTATCCATAATGTTCCAGCAGCTCAGCACGTCAACCGATGCAGAGCTCGCTGCTCTTGCCTTTCAATAACTTCCACACTTTATGGGGAGGAAGTCACAATGATTTATTTACCTGACATTTCCCGGTCCGGATGTCGTAGAGGGCCACTGAACCATGGCGAGCTCCCACTGCTATTCTGTGACTCCGCTCGTAATAGCTGACCATGTAGAACCTGAATTGAACATTAGAACCAGAAACAGGTGAGATCTGACCTGCCTGCATGATGTTAAAATTAATTTGCAATGCCACTGGGTAATTAACATTAGTGCTAGAGCAGAGATTTGATTTGAAAATCCATCAGCTGCCAGTTCTCATCCTTGGCATTTGGCAAACAAAGCCAACTGATGTTTGATACCTAGCGGGAGGTGTCCCTGCCCAGGGCAGGGGGCTTGGAACTAGATGATCTCCAAGGTCCCTTCCAACCCAAACCATTCTATGATTCTATTCTATGATTGATACCTCACCGCAGAATCCCATCAGATTTATTCCTTTCTATTACACAGTGCTGAACACTTCCACGGAGCTTGGGAGAAAGCTCTGTCATAACCACCAGGTCCCGGAACGTCCATGTTCACAGCGCAACACCACAGCAACGCTGGGTGTCAAATGCTTAAACAAGGCAATCTGAACACCCTGAACAATTTCAAAGCACTTTTTCCTTGAAAATCAAATGAGGCAATGAGAGAAAGCATAGGGAAAAATATCCAAACTCATAAATTGTTGTTTGGAATTAGGAGGGAAAAAACCCATAAATTTATCAAACGCTCTCTAGTCTATTAAAATATTACAACTGAAAAGGAACTGAGAAGCATGGAATAGTTCTTAGCATTCAGGCACTGATTTGAATTCAAACAATTACAAAATTCAAGGAATTTCTACACCTCGAAACACAAGAATCAAAATCCTTATTTCAAATTCAAATCTTTGGGAATATAACTGTGCCTTTCTCTAAAAAGGGAGAGCAGACCCATGGAAACTGCATTTCCCATTATGTTTTAATTTTACAGTTAAATTTTACTGTAACAATGTCTGCCAGAGATTTCTAGAATCAGTCTATAAAAATATGTTGCTGACCATATTTATGGCTTCAAACAACGAATCTTACAATGATCTATCCCCTTGTTCTTCAGGATTCCCGGAGTGCCATAGCAACTGCTCTCACACAGGTGGGATACACTTGTTTCTGCAGCACAGGATTGCAGTCGGGAAGAAAAGCAGCATCAAACATGGTGTTACAGGAAAAAAAAAGGCGGGGGTGGGGGAAAAGAAGGAAGGAAATGGCTAGTTGTCATGCAGGAGAAAGGGCAGGAGTGAGCAGTCCCCTCCCTTCCCACCACTGCGATGGCGGGCAGCCTTTTAATGTGCTTTTTCCTAGAGATACTCCAATATTCCCAGGCCACAGACCATCTCTGGTACTTTCTTTTGCAGCCAGCATCTGCCTCATCAATTTGCTTTTCACTTTCCTTTGGACAGTGGCAGCCACGCAGCTTACTTATTCATTAGTGAATAATAATAATAGTTTCTCATTTGTTATTAAGAAGACAAAAAGGAGCGCTTGGAAAAAAAAAATATCAAAAGCTGCTGGTGAATAGCGTGGGAGCAGGGGAGGCAGGAGGAAAAAGAAAAGGGCTGATGCTGTGGGCAAACAGGTACCCGCAGGGCCCAAACTCTGCTGTACACCGTGAATAAGGCACGGGACTGGAATAAAAGAGCATCCTCATTTTTCACCATTTCAGGTCAAACACCTGCACAATTCAAGTGGTGCCCCAGACCAGGAGGCCAGTTTTAAGCCTATTTTATATAGCCAGCAAACTCAGGATTTATATATAAATGTACAAACCCCCCCCCCACTGCTTATCATTGCAAGTAAAATGGACTACATGAGGAAGTTTCTATATAAAATCTTTCATATCCCCATGAATGGTATTACACCCCTGAACGGGGACAGTCCGCTCGTCTCCTCCAACAGGCTCAGGAGAGTACCAGCGAGCGTTGTATGGAGGCGAAAAGCACTCCTCTCCCTTCCTTCAAATGCCCCTTTAGACACAGCGCTGAGTCAGGGCTTCTCTTTGAAAAGAAGAATCCATCAGACTACACAAAAACAGAGGGTTTGGGGGGAAAAAAGCTCCAAGGAAATGGATGTTTTTGAGTTTAATTTTTTAAACAAAGATTACTCTTTAAAGCGACATTCGGTCGTCAGCTCTTTAGCCTCACTCTTTATCTTTGAGTGAGCTTAGCACTCTTAAAACCACAGGTAGATTTAAATATTTGAATCCTTTGCATCCCTTTCTAATGCCTGCGTGGTGGAGCTCAAGGGAGAACAACGTGCCAGCACATATTTAGACTATGCTACGCATTTGTTTTTGCACGCTGGAGCATCCACATCCATAGCTGGCATCTTAACGGAGCCCCTGCTCCGAGGAGAACATTCCTTTGGGCAGCAGAGCCCTTCTCCAGCTCCGGCAGGAACTCTGCTGGAACCAGCTAACCCTCCCCATTAGAGGAGGTTCAAGTGAAGGCCTCCAACTGTTTAAAAACCCAAATACAGCCATGTTAAACACTTGTTGTTTTAAATTGGATCTCTCCTCCTGTGTGAGTCTACACTGTTACAGAGACCGCTTTACTCCAGCAGCCTGTCCAAATACATGACCAAGCAGAGCTCATGAGAGACCACTCAGCTCTGATGCAACTGCTGAATCCGGAACATGCTCAGGTCAAACAGAATTTTGCAGCCTCCAGGATTATCCTTCAGAATTTTAAAGAAATTCTAACATATTTCATGTTGATTGCAATGTGCTTCAATGCTTATTTTGATGAGCAATGGGTTTGCACAGAGCGTGCCAAAGGGTGTTACAGCTTCTACAAGGAATAACACTCACAGGAGAGCCAAACAGACACCATAATCACATGCTGTAAGACATGATATCCAAAAATACCCCCCTCCTCAGCACCCCCCAGGACTGAGTCACGCTCACGGCAACGAGCGGCGTGACTGCTGCATTTGTACCACAGCGAAAAACCCCGAAACCACGGGAGGAACGATAATCACGGATTTTAACCCACGGCTGCTCCCAGCACTGGGATTAACGCTCCGCTGGGACAGCGACCTCGCTTCCTGGGGATGGCAGAGGCACCCACAGGTATTTCCCATCACAGCCAGGAGTTCAGGACCTTCTGTAACGCCCTCTGAGGAAGAAGAGCATCCCCAGCACTGAGAGACCCCAATGACTTCCCCTCAGCAGGGGCGCACGTAACGTGGGGCAGCAGAGCGAGCGCTGAGATATTAGAGGAATTAAATGACAGGATTCCGTCCAAGTTCTTCCACTTGGAATCTCTCCAGAGATTCAGCCACTTACTAAAATCTGCCGACAATTTCCATTGGGCTGAACGATCACATCAGTGGGTGCTGTATCATTTTTACAATGGCTATAACTATGTGGAATAGGAAATATTACTAGTAATTTAACTAAATTTTAAGATAACGTAGCACTATAAAAATGCAACAGGAATAGGGAGATTTTTGCACTAATTCCCACTTACCCTTGCATTTATATTTTAAGGTAAGCCTTTTAAAGCATCAGGAAGAAGGGAGATTACCTCTATCAGTATCCTACCTGTCAACAGGATAATTGTTCTTTTCTTGAAACTACTCTGTATTTTAATAGCTTATTAAATTAAAATGTAACGGTCGACAGATGATTATTATAATTCATTGGTTGCACCAGTTTAATAGTATAACTGGGATATTTATCACAGCCTAAAGATAGTGTAAGTGTTCCTGCTTAAATCACATTTTACTATGTAAAAGTCCCACTTTAAGAGTGAAGCAGAAGTAGCCCCACCCAAAGATGACAGATGCTGCTGAACCCCCACTGACGGGCAGTGGGAGCCAGTGGCTCCACGTCCTTCAAAGTGCATGAGCACAGGACAGCCACCAGGCTTCCCCTTCTGTTTGTGCAACTTCATTCCTAATGGAATATACCCTCCTGGTGACCCTAACGTGTTCTTCATCCTACTCTTGGAGGAGGAGCTCACCTGCAGATGGCTGGAAAGCATTCCTGAAGACCCTTTTTCTTAACCAAAGATCCTTCCAGGCAATACATGATGATGTCCATAACCTTGGAAACAAAAGTCAAAAGCATCTGACATTCTGTATTTTATGTTTCATATTAAGAGCTCTAACAGGCAAAACCAGAGAATTTCTGTGCTTGACTGCATCTTTGATATTTAACTCCAGGCCACCACATTGCTCACCGCCACATCAACCCCCCAGCAGAGAGGGCAGATCAGCCTTACCTCCACCAGAAGGTCCACAACATCGGTTGGCATCTTCTCGATGAGGATCTCAATGACTCTCAGGATCTCCCCTTTCGCCCGGGCCAGCGTGGTGGTGTGAATGTTCTGCTGGGACTGCGTGTTGGCCGCGAGGGCGGTGTGTCTGTGCACCTACCGAAGAGCGGGGTTACTCGGGGAAACACCGACTCTCTAGATATTATTCTCCATCTGTGCTGACGGTTTTCCACATTACCTTAATTAAGCCCACACTAGGGAGGATGTTTTGCTTTATTTTGAGACCTAGGGATTATTCCCCCTGCTCGGTTACTCATAATCAGCAGAACCACTAATGCTTATCCTTGGGGTAGTTTTTAAACAAGGGTTTACCTGTTTTAAGTCATTCTTAATCTCATAAAACTGAAGGTCAAGATAAGCAGATGACTGGGTCTGGATTACCTGATTTTCACATTCTGGAACATCTATCTTTGGGCATCTGGCAGATGCTTTATAAGGGGCTTTGTCCCGAGCATGGTCCATCTATTCCCTGAGCTCAGCCAAAGCTCCAGCCTGTACCAGGCTGGCTCTCAGACCATCCCCAGATGACACTGACCTCATAGCCATGTCCCTTCCTCCTTACCTTCCACATCCCAGGGCTCACCTACACCCCATCTAAATTCAGACTTAATGGGCTCACATGTGCATTGCGTAAAGCAAGCAGGACTTTACACATGGCTACTGGAAGTTCATCTAACCAGGGTATGAAAAATTAAGGCAGACACAACTCTTTGGACCCAGTAAAACATGGATCCTGTCATGAATGATGGGCGATTCGGATTCATAGAATGGTTTGGGTTGGAAGGGACATCTAAAGACCATCCAGTTCCACCCTCAGACACCTCCCACCAGAGCAGGTTGCTCCAAGCCCCCTCCAACCTGGCCTTCAACCCCTCCAGGGATGGGACAGCCACAGCTTCTCTGGGCAACCTGGGCCAGGCTCTCACCACCCTCACACCAAACAAGTTCTTCCCAATATCTCATCCAAATCTCCGCTCTTTCATTTAAAACCGTTCCTGCAGGCACACAAACATCACGCTCGCTGTCCCCCTTTCTGGGGAGGGATGCTGGGTTCTGCTGGCAAAGCCGGAGCCCCAGAGGTGGGAAGAGAAGCTGCCGGTGCCCTGCTCACCTCCTTGGCGATGGTGGTGATGAAGGCGGGTGGTCTGGCGGTGGCGATGAGGGAGAGAGCATGCCGCGCTGAGCGGGCAGAGTCGGCGGCGGGGCTGAGGGGCAGCCCCATTGTGATGCTAAACGGGCACCAGACAAAGAGGGGAGAGAGAAAAGGAGCATTAGAAATATAGAGTGAAAAGATTAGAAACAGCTTATAATGTCAGTTCAAGGTCAACGGGAGCACTCAAACAGTTAGAATATAATGGACTCCCAACAATGAGCAGTGATTAGGAGTCAGGGTGTTCTATCATCAAATACAAAATCGAATAATTAACCATGAAGATTGAAAACAGTATGCGCATCTGTCCAAAGTGTTAAAAAGGCCTTGTTAACAAATTATCTGTATGTGCTGAATACATATCACCCAACCCAGGACCAGGCAAACGCAGGACGTCTGCCCAAGAATTTATGGTTTACTGTTTTACAACGTTTTAAAGGCAGGCTGAAAAATACCCTGTTTGTAGCAATTCCCCTTAATTCAGCTAAGCACTGGTTAGAGGAGAGAAAAGCAAGGAGCTTCCTGAAGAACTAAACCCACCAAATCTATTGGGTTTGATTTTCTTTACTGCATGAGTCAGTGGCAGCAGCACGATGGGATGACAGACAGCCCCGTACCTTATGCCTTCTAATCACTGAAATTATTCAAAAGCTCTTCAGAACTTGTAACACTGAGCTTTTAACTGCAACTCTTTCAGTAACAGTAAGGGATTAACTGGCATCTAAATTTTCCCCATGCAATGCTCATATTTGCTATGACAAGATAAAGGCAAGAAACAAAAAGGTAGTAAGTAGCCAGTAAGTACATTAAACAAAAATAAAATCTGGTAATACCTGACAACGACCACACGTAGGCTAATTTTTGTTTAAGAGCTTCCTTTCTTAAAACTGTGCTATTTTAGCTATCACCGTTGTATGTAGCACAGCAGAGCCCAGTTTTGGTAGCCTGGTTGTACATTATCTATAGGGAAAGCAGGAATGAACGTGCTCCTGTATGGAACCAGCTTTAAGAAGGAGAGGGAACACCTGGGAGCCAGCGTGTGCTGGGATTAACCTGAAACACCCAGCCCACTCCACAAAGGAAACATCCTCCACCGTGATGATTGCAGCAAGGAGAGAAAATAATAAATAAATAATAAAGAAAAAACAACACAAAAGATACTTTCCTTTGCTCATGCCAATAAAGCCTCTGCAACAATAAAGAAGGTCCCATTGGCCTTTTACCTGTAAAACTGTATTTGAATACAAGTTAAAAAGTCCTGTTTGGATGTCACAGCCAAAGGTGATGAAGCAGGAAGAGGGAGGGATCAAAGTCCAGCTGTCCGAAGGGCTCGTTATCCCCGAAACCAATCAAACCCCCAGCCCTCAGTAGTTTTTTCCCTACAAAGGCTCGGTGCTTCTGCCAGCAGCCCTTTTCCTTACAGGCTGCTTGGTAAAGCCTGCGTTTTCCTCAAAAGCAACAGGCTTTTTGTGAACTCATCAGCATGTGGGCAGAGATTAGCCCCCCCCGGGGCGGCCAGCTGCTCCAGCCCCCCGCGAGGGGACAGGCTCATGGCACACCGCCCCACGCCAGACAGAGGCACAGCTAAGGTACGGGGGAAAGCTGCCTCTCCCACCAGGCTCCTGCTCCCCTACGGATGGGCTGAGGGGCTTCCCTACGCCCAGCGAGAGCGGGCAGCGCGTGGTGTCCCTCTCCTCCTCATCCCGCCTTGCCACCGTGCCCTAAGTGACATCTGAGGAATCGTTCCTGTCCATGTCACACAGACAAACGGATACAGCCGGTCCCTTTAACACCAGAGACAAGAGCCTACCTGCGGAGCACAGTAAAACACCCAGCCCTATTACCGCATTTATTTCTGCTTTTGATCCGTGCCTTGTAGCTGGTTTCTGGAAGGCTGACTCTCCGGGGCCAGGACCCTCCTCATCAGGGCATGATGCTCTCCCTTTTCCCAAATCCATCACCTATTTCCCCCACGCCAGTAACCAGAACATCTTGAGGTTTTTGGCTATTTGAATAATGGTTTCAATGTAATACAGACCTTTTTAACTTGTGCTAATCACATAAACAAGTTATCACAACTTCAGAGTGGTATTTATGTACTTCCCTAGCTACATAAAATAAGGAAGATGCATTTAAAAAGCTGATTCTCAAAGCAAGTGGAAAACATGCAGCTGCCTGGGAAGAGCTCTACGTCACACTAAGGAAAAAGGCAGATGGAGAAGGTTTTGATGGTGATGACCAGAAAAATGCAGCAATCAGATCTCTACGTTTCTTGACTTCCATAAAGCAATGCCAGATGAAAACTTCAGGGGACCAAGAATGTGAAATTTCAGCATAAAAGGTAAAGATCATGACAACTATCCCTGCTAAGCGGACCCAAAGGAGGAAGCCTGGCACTGTCCCAGACGGTCACAGAAAGGTGGGGTGATTCCACAGGAGCCTGCGGAAGAGTGTCGGGATGGGACCACCTCGCTTTCCAGGGAAAGCTGCTGCTCTGCATGATGGACACTCAGCTCCGTTCCTCCCCTCTGGCTGGAGACCTCCCTTTGATGCGCTGAGGGAGGGAAAAAGGGAAGGTGGGTATATCCCATCTCCCTTAGCAGAACCCTCGACTCCAGCACACCTCCAACCCACTCGGGTTTGCATGGGGCAGCCTGGAAGCGACAGCCGAGAGAAGGGGAGGAACCGGAGTCCCCACGTGGCATGAAGTCTGGGAGCAATGGTGCTCCTCTTCCTCAGCTCCATCCCCTGGGAATCAAAGCTCTAAACCAGAACCGACATGGACACAAATCCAGCGGTTTCCAGGTTTAAATCATTTCTGTGGTGGCAGCGTGCGGTATCTTCCCACATCACCTTCAGGACCGAGACCCCAGCTCACGTTTCTCCTGTAAAACCCTCAGTTCCAGCAATTTCTTAGGCTACGTTCTAATAACCTTCCATCAGACTTGAAAGCTGGGGATGTCAGACTTCCTATGGCTCCACAGATGGAATCCATGAGAATATAGAAGTATAGTAAAATTTTTCCCCTAAACACAATCAAAACTAAAGAGATTTAGCCTCATTATTTTAGTACACACACATGCATATAAAAATACACGGATCAATTAGAATGCAATTTGCTAATCTGGGTATATTACATCATAATCTATATCAAACTGTAGCTTGGAATTCAAAGAGCAAAACCAACGGACAGCAATGATCCCTACCATCCAATGGTAGGGATCCAATGATCCCTATCATCCATGCCAAGAAACCAAAGCCGAGTAAATGCTAGAGAACTACTCGGGATCCTCCCAAGCGGGCGGTTTCCTTCGGCACGGCCAGCACAGCCCAGCCTCCGGGGACCAGGACGAACCGCGAGAGCAGAGGAGTTACAAACACCAGAGTTTGGGATAACACTTCAGATATTCATTTCATTCAGAAGGGAAAAAAGAAAAACACTGCTATTTTTTTTGGTCAATAAATGTGAAGTGATTTTTTTTTTTTTTTTTTAAAGCAGAAGCCTGCCATAAAAAGCTCTTTCATAAAACGTCCCTAGCGTGAGGGCGAGGGGCCGGGCAGCTGCGCGCCGTTATTGTGTCCACGGTAAATCAGGCACAAAAAGGGGCAGCTCAGCAGGGCAGTGGGAGGGTGAGATGCACACTTAACCCCCCGCACACGCCGCTGCCCCCCTCCTCTCCCTCCCTCTGCCCGGCCACAGCCGGCTTGGTGTCTGTCAGGAGTGTAACAGGCCATTTTCAATCTAAACCTTGTTATGGATTAATAAGCAAACACTTTCTCGCTTATTATGCAATTTATCATGATGAAAATTGCGTGGGGCTCCTCAAGGCTACACGCTGATCCATTCATTTCTTCGGAGCTGCGCGGACGGAGAGCCAGACTAATCTTTGTGACAGCCAAGGATGTAATGGCAAGATGGAAATGCCTTTCCGGAGCGGCGCTGGCCCGGCCCTGCGAGGCTGCATTTCCGTACGGCGGGGCTCCCTGCCTCTCCGGGAAGGCAAAACATCGGGCCGCCTCTTCTCACACTGCCTGAAGTAATTGAAGCTCAGACAAATAACACCATTAATCCAGTTTAGACGTATTTCTGGAGTAACACCCCCTCCCCCCCAACACATTCATTCTTTAAATCGTGAGGAAATTAAAACTGTCACATAAAATGCCTAATCTCTGCCTTAGTACAACGTAAAAGGAAGCCAGAATCCTCACCCCCTCCGCAGACGGATGATGCAGTGTGTACGTGGTATTAAGACAACCCCAGTCAGTTCCTTATCGTGTGTAGCACTTAAAATGTGGGTGTTCATAAACAAACATTTGTAAACACAGTTTTGTAAAGTAAAATTCATTCCTAACAGAGCAGTTTTCAGACCTGTATGATTTGAAACGAACTTCTATGATTAAATGCCACTAGAGGTGTGTAAAAGTGCTCACAGCATTAAGTGTTATGGCTACAGGCAAGAGAAATTCTTCACTAAAATGGGAAAGTAACTAAAACTCTAAATACATAGCTTAAACACCTGGCTAATTTCTAATTAGAAGGGTATTCCATAGGCTCACTTAATGACACTTAAAAGAACAGCGTTCACTCTGATTTAGCAGAAAAGCGGCCAATTGTTTCAGGACTTTTTTTTAATACCTGAAGTACCATTATTACCCATAACCTAAGCAACCCCCTCCGTCAGCTAAGCACACTGCTTCTCCCGTGGATGACTATTCCCTGCCCCACCGAAGCCCTACCACAGTTTTAAAACAGCGTGAAAGTCCTGCAGCCGTTTCCTTCCCCTTTCCCGTAAAGCTGAAACATATCCTGCCCCGGGACACTCCCAGAAAGCTTGAGAGACATCAGCAATGCCATCCCACAAAACATTACCTGCTGGAAAATGAACCTCTGCGCTTCAGGAAAGGAAATACAGCACAATTAATTCCTAAATAATCAATTATGATGACCTCAGCAATTTCAGACTCTAGGTTTTCCCTCGCCCCCAAGCAACAACCCTGCAAAGAAACCATCCGAGAGCAGCCAGCCCTCCTCCTGCCGGAGTGCTTCCCCAGGAACAGTTTATCTGATGGGTTACAAATTATCAGTCAAGGAAGAGCACTAATTAAAGTATTATTTAGACGTCACTAGAGGATGCTGAGCCTGCAAACAGCCCCCAGCCCCACGGCCGTGCTGCCGACAGTCCGCGCGTGTAACTACAGACACCTCCTCAGCAGCAACAATGCCACCAGCTTTGAGGAGGAAAAACATCGACCATTTCTGTATTTTACGTGATGAAAATTATCACTACATTTAAATAGTTTCAGTAACAGTCATTTTCCCAGTGGAAGCCTGCAGAACTTTATTACTACAGTATTAATTGACAGTAACAACCAAATAACTGAGATCCGTGCCTGCTGAAGGGACCCCCCCAGCGCAGGAGCTGTTGCTCCCTCTGTCCTGACAGGGACCAGGCTGTCCCTGGAGTGACAGCTTTGTCCCAGTGCCACTAACGCACACCCTCTTACATTTTTCAAGGTTTTTCCATTAAAAGCAGGAAGCTTGAAACAGCTTTCAAAGCCAATTACCTGAAGTCCACCACCACTGTTTCATTTCATATGAACAGCCTACGGTGGGTGCTTCTTATTGTCACTTCTTATTTTGTCTCTATTTACACACAGAAATCAGAGCCTCTCCTTTGGCACCTTTAAGGGGTTTGCCTTTTTTTTTTTTTAATAAAAACTTAATAGAGAAAAAAGTTGTTCAGATAGAGATTTAGAATAAATTTCAGATGAGATGATCAATTTTACGACAAGCAATATGAAAAAATAAATAGAAGGACTCTATCGCGAAACTCTTTCCTGTGCAAATAGTCCTGTTGTCATTAATCTGCTTAATGGTGTGAGTAAAGACTGTTCCTGTGAGAATCGGGGCCCAAGTTGAAATTTATTATATTTTAGGGCTCAGATCATAAAATTTGTAGATACTCAACAAAAATGCTACTCAAGTCCAGCGAAGCTGCACACATTACATAAATCCCAAATGCCAGTATTCGGAAATCCCATTCTCTTAACACAAAACGCATTAAAAAAGGGCAAGACACTACCTTTGTTACACAGGTCACCTTAATGACCTCACTTACACGTCTAGCCATAGTTATTTGATGGAGTGATTGACAGTACATGGCACCATCACGCGTACAACACGTACCCACACCTGTGTGTACATAACCAGGTGTACAATTAGAGTGACTTTTAAGAAATGGAGCAAATACACACTTAGAGTTCCTTGCACAAAATATAGAAATAAACATTTTCTATTTTATAAATGTATTCTATAAACATATTTGATTTTTTGCTGTGCGTTTTATATCCAAATGTCAGACTTCCCTATGAAATCTGCCCCCCCCTCAACCCCAATTACAAATCCCTAATTGAAAGAAGATTTTATTGCAAGGAGGTTAAAGCGGAGGTACAAGACAGCATTCCCTATAAATCTTGATTTAGGACATTTTAATAAGTTGTTCTCTGACCCTAGAGACAGGCTGTGGTCTACTGAGTTTATGATTTCTTTCCTTAACCCTACAAGTTACCTTGATGCTATTAATAGCCCTGCTGTTGATAAAATAACCACCTTTTCCAAAATGTACTTTCTGAAACAACTCCCATCCTGATGGGATGGCTTGTAAAACCATGGAAAAATAAAAATCCAGGTATTCAGACACATGGGTGGAAAATACCTTCCAAAAATACTATTTTTACAGTTAAGAAAGCATAAAAAAAAATAAAAAATGTTAAAGGCAGACAGATATATTGCACATTAAACCTGAAGCAAGGAGTTATTATGTGCCAGGCACCACAGCCAGCAGGATTTGACCCAACGGCTGCAAAACGGGGATCCTCAGGTGGGAAATGATGGTTTCGAAGGGACCACAGGGGCTACCTACTTGGCCAGCTGCTTCTCGGCGTCGGCGCAGAGCTCGAGGAGGCCCATGAGCACGGCGGAGACGTCCATGTAGGGCTCCCAGACGGTGAAGCCGCGGCCGATGAGGTCGATGGCGGTCCTGCGGATGGTGCTGTGGGCCGGCAGCTTGGGGCTGGGGGGCTGCAGCAGCAGGAACGTCAGCGCCTTGCCTGCGGGAACCAACCGGAGAGACCCACCCTCAGGAGAGAAAACAGCTTTCAACACACCCGAATTCTTCTCATCCAGGCTCTGCATACAGAGGGGATGCCGTTAATAATGTCATTTAGCACACTTTTTTAAAATAAAAATAATTACATATATATAAATGCAAAGGAGGGCTAAGACAAGCAACACACCCAGATAATTTATCATTGTATCTACATAATTATTTGTTACCTCTTAACAAAGTTCACTTAACTTGCTATATGATAACCTATTGATTTTAGGAGTTTTTTCTTTAGTCTTTGGAACTGTTCACTATGAGTTACCTGTTCTTTTTCTTAAATGAACTACCTTCATCTTCAGCTCCCGGAAAAGCCACCAACAGACACGCTTTTCCAGTCTGTTCACACCAATCCCTTACACATGTGCAACAAAAGAACTCAAAGTTTCCTCTTAGCAGGCCACAAAGCTCTAGTTAGTGTGAGTTTTATGTCTCAAATCCAAGAACCTTATTGAAAAGCATGACTACTCACACATTACTCCAATGAAATACTCCTGCCTTTTCCATGGGACCCCTCCTAGCATCGCTCCCGCTGACACCTACCGTGGGGAAACAGGGCTCAGGAAAAAGATGAACTAAACAAAAGTCATTCTGCTGCCCGTTCCTCAGCCTGGACATCTTTGTTTAAGCTTTGACTTGGCTTAAATGAACGAATTAATATTGACAAAAACATCAACTAAGCTAATGAGTTGTTAGTTAAGGCAATAAACATGTCACATTAGAGTCAGCGCAGTAAAGAGGTAATTAGCCCTGGAAAAGCTCTGCTGATTGGGGCTGCGGAGATTCTTCGCTGGGAACCTCTGAGCTGCCACGGAGCCCTGGGACCTGCAGCCTCCCCCCACAGCCCAGGCAGGTCTTGAACCCACACGGAACCATCAAACGGGCCAGAGAACAGCCAGTCAATGGTGTTTTAGTAGAAGTTTGGGCCACCGGGGTGACGTGATGGCACAGGTCCCACCAAACTGGAATACAGCTCGTGGTGGCACTCGGGCACACTCCTCCGGCTTTCCCAAGGGCTCAGCCATGAAATCACTATAAGCAGGAGGAATGCCTTTCCTGCTGGAAATCTAGATAACAGCAGGCTCTTTCAACAAAAAAAATAAAAAGATTGCCCTAGCAAAAAAGTTTTGATGACTTACACGTACCTTCTCTTAGGTAAAGTCACTAAGAAACAAAGCCACAAAAGTTCCTTTCATTAAAAATCAGGGTGCGACTTACTAGACAGAATTCCTCCCAGCAGTAACTTCACAGAAACGTAAATGACATTCCTATATACGTTTCTATTGAAATATAATTTTGTTCCAGCTGGTTTAGATGTGTGGCACAAGCGCAGGGCAATGAAGAGCAGCACAGGAGGCAAATTCAGTGAGAAGGCAGTGATTTTGCCCCTGGAGAAAACCGGCCCCCTCGTCAGGAGTCCTCAGGAGCACCAAAACCAGACCGGAGTCTTCTCAACCAGAACAGAAGGATACAATTTTGGCCACAAGACCTGAAGTGCTTTCAATATTTAGGGCAGAGAGAGCAAATCTGCCAGTTCTCTGAAGTTATTTCTCTGTGTTCTTACAGGAAACACCCCATGTGGCAGCACGGACACCCCCCCCAAACAGCTACACCCAGCCAAAGGGCACAGTCAAACAGAGTCACAGAATGACATGGGGTTGGAAGGGACTTCTGGAGATCATCTAGTCCAACCCCCTGCCAAACCCCTGCCCACATTTTCTGGTGCTTACCTCAATGCTAAAGTGAAGGCGTGAGTCTTTGATCCTTCTGTCATTTCTATTAATGACAATATGACCTGAATACTAAAGCTTATGGGTTATTTCCAGTGCGTGTAGCCCCTTGGTTTGCAAAAATCCCTTTCCCTGCTGAGTCTCCGGAGCTTTCACGACGTTCCATCAGTCAGCATTGTTACCCCAGCTTGCCGATAGATTTAAAAAAATTAAATAATTTGCCCAGGAAAATCAATAGCAGCGGCATGAACGAGACACTGATAACTCTGATTCCCATTCTCATAATTTGCCACGGGATCAAGTTCCAACTAAATAAAAATGATGGACTCCAAGAGTATGATTTAACTTGCTTTGCAGCTTTTTCTGATTTTGTGTAAAAAAAAAAACAAAGCCAAGTGAAGAATCATGGCTCTAATTTCTTTCCATCTGCCCTCCATCCCCTTGTTCATGGGCACAGTGTTTTTCTACAAGAAATTAAACCAAATTGTGACCCTTCCTGGATGATATTTTCACAACCTGACATATACCTGTGCGAAACGTCCACCGAAAGAGAGACAAATAAATTTGGATAGATGGGTTAAAAATCCATACCCCTTAATCCCCTCCTACTTCTAGTGCAGCGAATTTTTATTACTTATCTCTTCTCTTCTTTCAGACAGGTATAAAATCAGAGGACTTTTAAGGCCCAAATTAAAAATTAACCGGTCATATTATTTGAAGATTTTTTTCTGAAGACGTAATGATGAAAAGATTACTTTAATTATTTTTTTTTCAATCACACACAATGTCAAATTTCTTAATTTTTACAGAATTAATTTTCAGCATTTTTTTGGCCTTTGATGCAATTCTGACACTTCTATTTACTCTGAACTTTTTGCCGATGTCTCTAAGGAACTGAAGTCCCATTCCCACAATCCCACCTAGAGGAAGGCAGGCCCTGCTCAGTTCATCAGGAATTCTAAACTCTTACTTCTGCCTCCCCTGGGCTGAAAATAGAGCAGAAGTTGGGATTAGCAAAAATGTACATTGACAACGACATCTGTGACTTGCTGAAAGTCCTTTTTCTTGTTTTTTATGGAAAAGGTGAAGGTTTGGGGGGGGCTAGGGGAGCGGAGCTGAGCAGAGGCAGGACACCATCGGGTCCTGAGACTTGTAACAGCCTCTCAGGGGGCTGAAAATTAAATGCCTCCTAATCAAATGTGTTTCTGCAGCACAGATATAGCTCAGTGCTTCACTGCACAGTTAAGATTTCATTTTTTAACAATACAAGAAAAAATATACAGAAATGCTATTTAGTCTTACGGGGAACATGTCCTCCATGTTAATTATCCATGTAAGGTCTGGAAATTTAACAGAGGTTTAACAGGTGAAAACAATCAATCCTAGAAGCAGTAAATTGCCAGCGTTTCTATTAAACAGCATAATATATATTGCTTCCTATATGAAGCAAACCGACAGCAAAGAACATTCCTGCGTGGGTCCGGCCGACTGCTGCCCCCAGGTCCTTTTAAAGCATCCTTAAGATTTTGCATCATTGGTTAGAAAGGGAAACAAAGGCAAATGAGGAAAACGTTTCTAACAGCTGGTTTCCCAGGCTTTTCCCCCTAAGCCTGGTCCGGTGAAACCCACCTAACAATGCCATTTTTCTTCCTCTCAGAAGCTGCAGTGGGGGAATCAAATGTGAAAGCAAGATCAATTCTCTTCCAAGACAGTAAATGAGTTTTAGATCAGACTTGTTTCAATTTATGGAGAGAACTCAACTATGCTGCCTTAAATGCATTCTTCCTCTAACTATGAAATTATATTATAGTGCTATAGAAAGAGTAAACTACCATTATTTTAATCCAAAATTTGTTTAGAATCTAGCAGGAAGGAGAAAGCCAATACGACTCGGGTCATAACTGTGCATTAAACTCTGTATTTTCATTCCTGTTAATTGTATAATTCCATTAAACCATGCTATTTATTTTAATCTAAATTATATAATGTTTTCTAAATAAAGCTATTTCCATAAAAATGATCATCTCATAGGAAGTAGCTGGTTTTTTCCATCACAGTCCTGACCAAACTCTATGTGAATCTTAGAGGTTTTCTCCAGTTACACATAATTGTAAGGAATTTTCTTAAGCAGCTTGGACAACCCGTGACCCAGGACAATGGAAGATGCACAACGTCAATGGAACAAGTCAAGTCAACACAGGAACTCGGGGATCCCAACTTAACCTTCTCCATAGCCCTGGTGTTTGATACATAAACGTGCCTGTACCAACAACAATGTGTTTTATTCTCAGCTACTGCAAAGCCAGAGAGCAATACGTGCCTATTTTGAGCTGCTCCTTTCTCCCCAGGGTGCCTGTCCCCTTGATTTGGGCAGCACACCCCTAGCCAAACTGGCTGAAGGAGTGGGGCCTCTTCTCCCTGGAGAAGAAAAGGCTCATGGGGACCTCATCACAGTGTTCCAGTACTTAAAGGGCAGCTACAAAGAGGGCAGGGGCTCTCTCTTCACCAGGAGCCACATGGAGAAGACAAGGAGCAGCAGGTCCAAGTTGCACTGTGAAAGGTTTCATATTGACATCAGAAAGAGGTTTTTTCACAGTGAGAACAATCATTCACTGGAACAACTTCCCCAAGAACATGGTGGAGTCCCCATCGCTGGAGGCTTTCAAGATGCGATTGGACAGGGCAACAAAAAGACTACTATGATTTTCACACAGTTCTTACTCAGCAAATCCTACCTTCTTCCCAATGAAAGCAAAAGCTCCCAGCAAAGACTATTAATTTAAAAAAAAAGTCAAGAGAAAGTCCAAAACAGTTACGAGAAATTGTTTCCAATAATTATAATACTAAGCATTAATCAACCCATCCATTGTAAACCCAAATCCCTGCTAGCTGCCTCAAAAGCAGTACTATGCCAATTATTTTTGTATATTTTCTCCCATGTTTCTCCTTCCTAAAATGAGTAAGTGTAATATTTCACAAGTGTTTTCCTGGGTTTGCCATTATTCTTATCATGCATATCTGTAAGACAGTAAAACTCCGACTTCTCTCCCGTTTTAAGGTAGGGATGCTTGGCTCAGCACCTGCCACCCTAATGAAGGAATAATGTTAATTTGTATGATGAATTAAATTAGTTTCGGTTCCTCTTCATCTCACTCATTACAAAGGCAAGCACGGGCTGATTTATTGACTTGTCACAGCTTATGAAGCAGCAGTTCATAAAGAAGTTGTTCTGAAGTGCTCTTTTTAAACATGCAAACTATCGATTGACAATGTTTGGGCACTATTTTCTTCGATACAGGCACTGAACAGCAAAAAGCACGCGTAGCTTTGGTCTTCCCGTTTGACACATGGAGAATACATATTTCCAGTTGGCAACACTTGCATGTAGATAATGTAACTGAGTCCTCAAACACACTACTGCTTGCTGGTTAGGTGTAATATTTAATGCAGCTTACCTGCCGTGCCAAGCACCATCTCTGAATGTAACACACCGAGCAGGTACCAGCCAGAGAGAACAGGGCAAAATAAACCACCATGGTTTTGAGATGTTTTGCAGGGACAGAATCCCTCTTTTCCCTTTAGCACAACGTATGTGTGACCAACACGGAGGGATAATGGAGCCTCCGTGCACGATCTGTCTCACTGAAGAGTGTTATTGCTGGTTGTGCCACCCATGGGACTCGGGGCATCTCTCCAGCCCCCAACCTGCCTGGCTGCTCGTCACCAGATTCCAGTCGAGAGGACCTTACGCCACCCACGTTGGGAAGGAAAGAACGACTCTCGGGTAATACGCTCGATCACAACGCTCTGTGGCCAGAAAACATCTGTGGCAAAAGCTAGAAGTGACGCAGGGAGAGCATCCCCGCTCCCCAGTCTCCCTCACACCTGGAGCTGAAGCTACACCTTCCTCCAGATACACGTGGTACTGGCAGCATCAGTTCCACTCCTCTGACAGCACACTTCTTAATAAAAAAATAAGCAAAATGGCTGTAGAAACAAAAAAATGAGTATCTATTTTTCTGAATTTCCCATTTAAATGCAAAAGTTGGTATTACAGAAACTGCTCTTAAATCCTCAGCCTCTCAGAGGCAGGGACTGGGTACCACCAGCCCCTGTGGGAGCGGGCAGGAGAGGAGAGCCCAGCGATGGAGCGGGTACCGCCTGCCCCGGCAGAGCTGCTCAGCGCCCAGGAACGCTCCGCACCGGGCTGAGACCTTTACATAAGCGCTGTTTCTAAGGAATCCAAACATGAATTCACTTGCAAACACGTGGAAATGAAAACCATTCCAATTAATCGTGGTACATCCTGCTACCCCGATATTACCTTTACTCGGTATTCTCCTCTCGAACCGCTTCCTGCGCATCCCCTTCCCCCGGGACATCCAAACACAGGGCCGTGCACCTGAACTCACAGGGGCTTAAATCGGGAATTCTATCCCTCACAAAGTCTGGGAGGTTTTCGGCAATGTTCCGCTCCTGCGTATCCCAGCCGGCTCCAGGAGGGGCTGCGAGGAGCAGTGGGGACGGCTGGGCAATGGGGATAATATTGTCCCCGCTCACATCGGACACATTAGAGGAGCAGGTTTTTTAGGGTATCTGGCACTACACCGAGCCTTTCATCTTAAAGCAGCCTCCCCTAGGGTCAGCTGCCCCTGCAAAGGCTCAGCTGCCAGCAGAGCAACCCAAGTAGCCCCACAAGCAGCCTGCAAAAAACAGGCTGGTTTGGTTTTTTCCACAGTAGATGAAAACATGAGTGTTCTCTGGTGGAAGTGTTTGCATTTTGCCCAGTTTTCACGCAAGAGCCCGTGCTTGAACGATTGCAAACAGAGAGCAGGAAGAGGAAAGGTCCATGGACACAGAGGTGGCTACGGATGGCAAGACACCGGTCTGACACCCTCCTGGGAACCACCCGGGGCTCCTCCAAGCAGCATGTGGGACTCTGCAAAGCTGAAGTGGGAGGAAAAAATACAGTACCTTGAATTTTTATGACCCCCACATGGGGTATCAGTCTCAAAGCTGAGCCTTCACCTGCAGAGGCATCAGACTGGTAGAAAACACAACTGATGGGGACTTGTTTGGTGCTGAGGCTTCCTCACAGCCCAAGCACAAAGAAGAGAGATTTTAGTTTCCTGAGACACAGTTCATGCCAATAGCCAGAATATATTAAATATCCAAAAAAGAAACCTCTGATTAAAAATATATAATGCAAATCACTCATTCCCTACAGGATTTGGGGAAAAGGGTGAATATAATTTTTTAAGATTTGATTTTGCTGCTCAAGCCAAAAACCAGATTTAAATGAGGGCATAGTATCTGCCACAAAGATTGACCGTTTTCTGCCATATGGATTGACTATTTTTTCTAAATACTATCTCTGAGGCTAAGATATAGATTTTCATAAACCACCATTTTTCCATATTTTTTTTTCCTTCAGGGACAAAATTCTGCTGGAGACACAGATCTAATCACACCAGCTCAAGGAAGAAAAGCACACTTTAGACTTACTCCTGCACAGAATTTCACAGCATCCTGACCCAAATGTACGGATCCAAATGAGGAGAATAATGCCACAAACCATGGGATCCGTACAAATCTGGATAGTTTTCTGCATAACTGATATAAAAACCCAGCCAAGGAAAGGGCCGGTGCTGCTGGCAGGCTCCTTATCAACAATAAAATCAGTTATTTGCTTTAATCACGCCGTTGTGTTTTTGGGCTTGTTCAAATTAAGTTACTGAGCCCGTTTGCCTAATTTGCTGTGAAAGGCTGCTGTTCAGGTGCTCAACTGATTTATTGCTCCCGGACGCCAGGAGCTCGAGCGCTCGCTGGCCTGTGCTAATTGCGGCCGCAAGCTCAGCCCATGGGCTGGGCAGAAGGTGCATCCATCAGCGGGGAGCGACCGCCTCTCCCGGAGCCGGCTCCTCCTCGCTGGACAGACAGCTAAAACGTTCTCACAGAACTAATGGATCAAAAGACATTAGAAAAGGTTTCAAGGCAGGTGATGGAGCAAAAAAACCCCACGTTCACCAAGAAGCTCAAGTTTATCCTGCATTAAATTCTGTTTTCAGAAGATACACATTTGGGATACTATACAAAAATCTGTAATGCTGGAACCCCCAAATTACCAAAACACAGGGAATACCTGACTGCACCCCCTGAGTATTCTTGTGCTTGCTTACTTTTTGGGTGCCTACATATGTGTAAAAAAGCCAAAGCACATCTTGAAAGGTAAACCCCTCTCTAACATACACAGATGCAGCTCCAGCAGCAATACTGTGAAGATAAACATATTGCTTAGAAAAGGCGTTCAGAGGCCGCAGTGATGGGACTTTTAGAAGATACTACTGAGTGGTGAAGCCTGAATATCGGGCAGCAAATAATGGAAAAGAGTAAAAATCCAAAACAGAGGAAAATAACGTGTAATGCCTCAAGCCCTTTGTATGGCAATGGTCCTGTACTAGACCTCGAGACCCGAGCTGTGGTGCTCACCACGTGCTGCTGGTCCTCTCTCAGCCTGGAAGAGGGCACCGAAATTGCATTTACTTTGAAAAAAAAGTATTTTCTTCATCCCAACCTAATGACCTAATTGTTTTGGCTGAGGGTTTCCAGAGACAGGGCTGAGCCACCTGAAGGTGAGACATTTCAGGACCAGGGCTGTGTAATGGAGAAACTGTCTGAGGAGCAGGCAGCACAGCCCATCACAATTACGCAGACGGGGATATTTCTATTTCTGCCCAGGAATTTCACTTGCTTCCCCTCCTGCCCAACAGGCAAGAAGGTCAGCTGCAACCACTTTGGGACATCATAATTAAAAAATGAAAAATGGTATCGTGAGTCTGCGTTAGGGACCTCACCGCTGGACACCTTATCGTTCCCCAAACCAGCAAATCCGGAGCGACTGCCGCCCATTACGGAAGGTGGGAACCCTAAAACTGGCTGTGGAAGGAAGTACGGACACGCAGCCTGCAAAAACAATATAAATAACCCAATGCTGTGAACACGCTGGCGCGTATGACACTCAGCGAGTTAAAGGGCAAAACGCTTATCATTAATAACTGTATTGATGGCAGACGCTTTGAAAAATACACTGCCTTGACAACAGAATCAAGCATTTTCATATTCAGGCCAGAGCAGTCACTCAGATTTATCAGCCCATTAACTTTATAAACACAGCATTAGCTGCAGTTTAAGTGTGATGCGGTGCATCTGTAATGAGAAATTCTTTGGGTGGCATTTTATAATTAAATATCTCATGAACTATTTGTAAGGTCAACAGAGATTAATGCAGGGTGTCAGGCAAGGTCACCGCCTGGATTTCTAGAGAATTCCACCCTCTCAAAAAGGCATTATCACAATTATTATTTTTTTTTTTATAAATCACAATGTGCACAATTTATACAGCAAAAATGCTGCGTGTATTTACAGTATAAACGAAGAAGTAATTAGTTTTGCTAACTTATTTTGAAACAGAAAATACAGAAAGGCTGTCAGACGGGTGGCCAGCAGGAAGTGGCAGCAGGTCCCTGGTGTCCCCCCATCCCACCATCTCGTTTTTGAGGGTTACTGGGCAGTTTTGGTCAGCATGCACTGTTGCTGCAGCACCAGCGTGTCAAACACACAACTTGAAATAGAGGAAACCCAGTAATTTCTGTAATGAAGAGTGCCGGTTCACACCATCACTTCTGTCCTACAGCCAGTTTTCACAAGACCAGGCTACACCTTATCAGCTCCCCAGCTGTTCCGAGGGGCCAAAAGTCTTTTCTGTGTCACTGGCAGACAGAGAAATAACCTGTGACTGAAAGTCGTAACAGGACACACATCAAAAAGGAAAAACCGTAAGTCTGAGCACGTAGTAGGAATTTTGCTTTTTCTGAGAACAGCATTTCCTGCCAAGCAGTATTTCCATTTTCGGTGACCTTCGCCTGTCCTGTCCCCATTTGGGGCCACTTTGCTGGGGTGAATCCCCCTGCTGTGCTGGGGACTGGGCTCACGCAGACCAGAGCAGACCCTGACCGCAAACACCAGGCTGGGACATCACACCAACACCCTTTTATCTCGTGGGTATCCTTTCACTGGGAGAGATAAAGCTGAGAAGGAGGAGAAATCCACTGCACTGGGACTATTTTATGGCTAAGCAGAGAGTGGATGGATTTTCAAGCAATACTGGCCCCGAGTCTGTAGCGCTGCAGAGAGACCTTACAGAGGTGACACAAAGGGGACTTCTGCCAGACTCCACAGAAACCAAACAAATAGCGGCGTGGACAGGAACCTGCCCAAAATAACTGTATGAACCAGGGTGCTGCAGTCGCATTTGCTTCGAGATTTTGCACTGTTAACGACAAATGGTCAATGCAGAGATGTGTAGCCATCTTCAATAATGTCACTCTTCCTGTCTGTACTAAGGCTAATGACATCACCACTGCAGTACTAATTGTAATACAGGTCCAGATGTAACACTTCATATAGCGCAGCTTTCCATTAAATTCATCTGCCTCCTTCTGTACTAAACCAAGGGGTGTTTTCAGGATAAAAAAGATAAAAGAATGAATAACATAAACACAAGTGTTTTGGTTTAAGTGGGAGGAGAAGAAAGGATGTTGGAATTCCAGCAGAAGAGCTGGAACCAGTGCCAGACCGGTTCTGGTTCTGCCTGTGGCCCTCTCTGCTGTGCTCCTGCTTATTACGTTAATTTCTCAGCTTTACCTTTTCCAGTGACAGAGTAATTTAAATTAACCGGTTTGTAGGGAGATGTAAATACCACCCCCTCCTCCCTGCCCCACACAGCAGAGCAAGGGAACCAGTGCCCTGGGATACTCACACGTGTGCCTCGCCAAGGAATAATTCGATCCCCCGCTGGTCAACCCAAACCCCTCGGGAATCTGACTGGAACTACGTGGCCGAGTGAGAAGTTTGGGAGGTTCGATTTCGGCTCCGAACTCTGCCCCGATGACCCCCAGCAGGACGATGGCCGTGGCCTGCTTCCGTCTCTCTTCATAGGACGTGGAAATTTTCTTCATTTGGGGGAGACCAGACAGACAGCCTAAAATGAAAAGTAAGAAACATGAAAAAAATCTAAAGCAGGGTTGTTCTGTAATGCTCCAAACATCCTGTTTCCCAGAGAAAATAAAAGAGGTTAAATCGTGTTTTCAGGACCGTTACTGCCCTTACCAGGATTTTCAGCTGCTGGAGATGATTCCATTTTACTTCTCAAAACCTCTAACGTATGACAAAAGTCTAAATCTCACCCATGCAAGGCCTGTCTTCAATGAAACCCACCCTTCAAAAACTGCCGAGTTCTCACAGAAAAATAGAGCCAGCAGAAAACTGTCTCATTTCATAGTTTTACTTGTTCAGCTGATAACAGATCCGTGGAATTCTGTGTTTGTCTATTTTTCATGAAAGGTGTTTTTTTGGTTCGCTTAACTTTAAATTTGCATAATGCTGTATTATTCTTTTAAATATTTTTAGGATAACCTGTATTATATAAAAGCTTCTTTTTGTTTTAGAATCCATCATCACATTCAGATTCTTACTAAATTTTAGCTAACAGTATATAACATTAAACCAACTA
This sequence comes from Limnodromus scolopaceus, assembly GCA_028565335.1. NCBI lineage: Eukaryota > Metazoa > Chordata > Aves > Charadriiformes > Scolopacidae > Limnodromus > Limnodromus scolopaceus. The sequence goes on from JAOXNO010000020.1 coordinate 615,009, forward strand.
GTAATTTTTTTTTTTTTTTTTTACACTAAAATGTAAATATCACATGGTATTTCAGCAAACATTCTTACCAACAGTAAAAAAACCTCATTGTATTATCAATTTAAATAAAACTGAAATGTACATCATTAGTCTAATGCAGCCCCGGGGATGTTTAATTTCACTAAGCAGATGAAGTTTGGTTTTTTTGGAGTAAAGAAAGAAAATCTTAGAGAAATAGACTGGAATGTAGATCCCGCATTCATTTACCCTGACAAGGACAGTTCTCTTTTACAGACAGCGCTAATTCCCAGCATTTCAGGAAATGCCCTACCAGATATTCTCCACAAATACTGAAGTTTTACTCCTCCTTGCAGCACGTCGCCAGTAAACCTTTGCTGAGAACTCGGAAGGCACCACCTGGCCCTGAATGGGACTTAGGGATTAACGAAGGGTGAGTTAACGAGTCGGCCCGTACGTCTCTCTCTGCCAATGACATCCAGGCAGCTCGCTAGGAAAGGGAACGGGACCCACGAGAAATCTGACCGGATTTAGAGCCCACGGTAGAAGAGCATCTCTGTCCAGGCCACCATGCCGCGGTGACTGCGATGTGCCAGCAGAGAGGGAGAGAAAAACAACAGGAAGCTTAACAATGGTAGGGGAGAAAAAAAAGGAAAGAAGAAAATCAATAGTAACTGCCTTCAGAGAAGAAGGATGGAAACGGCTGTAACAGACAAAGCAAAAAATGTAACAGTTCTAATTGTCGGGCAATCGCTTATCCCACTCCAGCCACCTGCAGGCACCCCATTCCCATTAACATTTGCATCGGGGCTGCCTGCACATGGCACCCCATGGCAGCTTCTGTCCCCCCCAACACCCCCATTCCCTTGCCAGTGCAGGGCCCTGCTCCCTGCAGCCCCCCAGCACCCCTGTTCCCATCCCAGACACCCCACCACAGGGCACTGCTCCCTCCCTGCAGTCCCCCCATTCCCGTGCTGGGCACTCCACCGCAGGGGTGCACCATCCCTGCTCCCCATGCCCCCCTCAGCACCCCTGTTCCTGTGCTGGGCACCCCAACGCAGAGCCCTGCTCCCTGCAGCCCCTCTCCCCCCATTCCTGTGCCAGGCACCCCACTGCAGGGCACCGCTCCCTCCCCTCTCCCTCCAACCCCACGATTCCCATCCTGGGCACCCCAACATAGGGCCCTGCTCCCTGCAGCTGCCCCAGGCCCCCCATTCCCGGTGCCGGGCACCCCATTCCCTCCCCGTGGCCGCCCCCATCCCAGGTGCTCAGCCAGCGCCCGCCCTGACATCTCAGATCAAGACGAATTGGCGCAAACTCCCCATCCAAGATTGTTTTATACCATTTAATTTAGTTTCTTCCCCTGCTTGGCTGAGCACAGCTCTGTTATGGATTTCTATTCTAATGGGCTGCAGCGGGAGCGGGCGCGGGCGGCAGAGCAGATGCTGGAGCCGGGGCGGGGGGATGCGGATCGATGGGTGAGGCGTGACCCCGGCCCCCGGCCCGCGCCGCCGCTCCCGGCACCCGGAGAGGAAGAGCCGACACATGTGCCGCTTCCAGTAGGAAATTAAACGGCGGGGGCACTGGGCGAGAAGGCTCCCCCCCCCCCCCATCGCCTTTGATTACAGCAATATGAAGTTAACCCTTCAGCGCATCCCCCATCCTGGCCCAACAGGGCTCTCGCCTCCCGGCTTAAACCGGGAAATTTGCTTAGAAATACGGGTTCGCAGTGGGGTTTGTCAGTGCTGGGTTGGAGGTCGGACTCCATGATCTGAAAGGCCCCTTCCAATCTCAAAAATTCTATGAAATGGGGAAGTAATGGGCACCCACCAGCTGCGTCCCGTCCCTCGGACAGACCAGAGCACCGGCATCGCCCGGCACGCCACGGGAACAAGCCCTCAGCAATTAAGAGGGGATCCATCGGGAAGGCTCCCGGGCCCAGCGCTGAGCCCACCCCTCCCGCTGGCCCAGCACCCAAGATGTCCAGGAGACAACTCTTTGTCAGCCAAACAATAAATTCAGCCACGACGGGGTGGGAAACGCTCTG
>JAOXNO010000020.1:631330-669399 GCA_028565335.1 Limnodromus scolopaceus
TGAAGAGACACCATCCTGTATTACCAAAGCATTTTCCAGCAACAGGCTTTGGTGCTTTTCAGCTGGCTAAGCTGAAAGGCTTTAATCGCTAAAAGGACTGATGTGAAAGCGATCCTTTTAAAAAATTATTTGGATAAATGAAAGTATTTGGTGATTCTCAATTTAAACTGAAAAAAATCCCGTTGACCGCTGCACAGCAGCATTACTTTGTGCAATCAATAGATATTAGCCTGAGTAGGACCACTACAGAAAGAAGCTGCATCTTTTTTTTAAGGATAAGGTTAAGTTTAAATTGTCTCAAAGCTCTAGCAGCACAGCAGATAGCTTCCTGAAAGCCTCAGAACTCACCAGTCTGGCACACAGCAAAAACCATACACAATTTGAAACTTACTCCACCAAAGCATCCCATCTGCAGTCTTTTTCCCATGAAAAGAACATGGGACATGGAAGGGGCAGAAAGGGTCCCATATCCCACACGTGACTGTTTCTAACACTGCTGGTGCTAAAGCTTCCAGAAGAAGCCCCGGGAGGTCTCTGAGAGCCAAGGAGATGGTGGATGTTCTGAAGGACACTGTGCTGATGTCTCTGCTGGGGTAATGTGCGTTTCAGGGTATGCCCAGCCCACTCATTACTTTATTTTTATTTTTTCCAAGGGTCCATCCTGTATTACTTGCTGTTTCTTGACAAGTCCTGCATCGTCTCCTGGCTGCTAAAGGCCTTCCCAGCATCCGTCCTCCCTCCTGCCTATTTCCAGTTGCCTTTTACCTCCACCCTGCATGAATGCTCCATCCTCCAGCAGCAATAACCCTGTCCCAGGCACCTTCAACCACAGACTTGGCCCAAAACAGGATCTGTCACACTGTCTTCAGCTCAACGGAAATAAAAAGTTCACTTTTAGACTTCCACAAAAATCTATACAAAGCTCAGTCAAAATACTTTGGACTTCGTAAAATCTGCAGTGTGGTCTGCTAAAATACATACCACAGTCATTCCAATTCCAAGGATATTGACATTGAGCATATAGATATTTTTGTTATAACATAAATAAGTAGGAAAAAAGAATCAAAAGATAACTGCTTATAATTAAATGCATATTTTTGTACGTTCTGCCATTTCAGAATGTGCCTTGATGGACCAGAACCCTTGACTTTACCTGCCAGGCTGGAATAAACTAGAGCAAAGTAAAAAGTGATACGAGTACTGCAGAAATGAAACCCACTTGAATTCTATGTGCAACAAACCAGTAGCACTTCATTGTTGAAAAAAGCCCCTCAATTCCATCAAGCAGAGTGATGGTAGCACCTTAAATCAGATCTTTCACCAAGGTAAATAATTTAAGGGATAACTATAAAGGTTCATATAAAGCCTTTATTCTTCAAGAACTACAAACTAGACGTGTCGTTTGCAAGCAGACTTAGAAACTCAAACCATATATATTCAAATATAGATAATGATTCAGAACTAACACAATAATATTAAGGTAGTTACAGTTGAGCAGATGTTTAGGTTTTGTCTATGGTTCTTTTCCACTTTCGAATAACTTCATTTCTAATAGTACATACTTCATAAAGCAGCCTTGGTATTTCATTTTCCCATGAAAAATACACTATTTGGCAGAAAGTGTTCCACCTCCTCTGCACAGAACCCGGTATGGCGAGAAGTAACAGATTTGTTACATTAATGCTCACCTGCCGCGATGTCATCATCAACCAGGTCATGCTCCTCTTCCTGCACTTTGGCTTCTGTCCCCAGTGTATCCGGGCTGGCGCTACCGGTTTGAATGGCTTCCGAGGTTACTCCAGCTGGAAAACAACCCAACACCAACGTCAGTGATTTTGGTAGGGAACATCCTTAGATCAGGGGGAAAAAGTAGTCATTATCTTTTTGTATAGTGAACCGTGGCCTGTAACTCCATGGAACATAGATAAAGCAAGGAGCAACTATTCCTGGTTTCCCTCCATACTGTAGGCAGACTCCTCACAACCCTAGCCTTTAAACAGCTCTTCCACGCTGCAAATACCTCTTCTGTATTTTATTCTCTTTCTGCTGTCTTCTGGCGTCATTAAAAACATCACGCACACATACTACACGCTAACAACTTATTTAACCACACACATAAATAGCAAAGTCTTTGGGGTCCTATCAACCTATCCTTACTCAATGAAAACTCCCATTTAAATCGATGGAAGTTTAATTAAGTTTTACTCAATTAATCTGGCTTTAAATAAAATTTTTTAACAGAGATACAGGTCTACTAGAAATACATTTGTAAAACCTGACAACAGCGTATTTGTTATTATAGACTTTTCATATTTATTTTACTTTCCTGTGATAACACAGATTATTATTTGAAGCAGTTTAGAGATAAAGAAATTTAAACTGATATCCTTAAATTGTGTAATCTCGTGCTGCTGCCACGTTTAGTTTCTTTTTAGGTAAAAATCTTAGTGTGGTAGAAACGTTTAGCTGAATGAATTGGATTTTAGCAGTAAGAGAAGTGCCTGTACCCAGTGCCTGAGGAGGATGCAGGAGAGGAGGTTTCTGCAGAGGCCGAGTGGTGGTGCCGGCGGCCGGTGACAGCAGTGTGGCTGCCTGGCATTAATTCACTCCACACCGCTCTGCTCCGATCGATGCCGGCAGCTCCCAGCCGCCCCGCGCTGCCGGCTTCATCCGCATCCCGCTCCCACACAAAGGCTGGGGCAAGATAACCTTTTCCTTTCCATTAAAGCCCGAGGAGCCATTTTTTCTCTCTGCAGTAACGTCACATATTTAAAGATACCTCTGTCCCCCCAGGGCTTGGCAGACAGACCCACCACCAAGGGCCGCTTTAATCTGAGGAATGCCTTTGATACTGAAGATGGCCCTTGCTCTTAAAAATAAGCAGGCAGAAAAAGGCAGTAGGGTTTTTCCCCTTTTGAAGCTTCCCTGCAAACACATCCTCGTGGCAAACACCCCCGGACTCGGCAGCCTTTCAGGGACAACCAAACACTGTGAAAGGGAGGAGCAGACAAGGCCACGGCAAATACTTACAGTCGCATGACATAATCTTAGTAGATACAGGATGAAGCTTTGAAAGCTTAACTGTTTTCCTCCCTCTGGGAGCCTGAAAAACACCAACACCCGCAACAGCCCTCGCAGGTTTAACTCGGAGCATCACTGACACGTCCATTCCCATTCCACAGGGGGCCAACAAGATGACGTGCCCGTTTTGGATTTGAAGGTCCAGATAAAACAAGATTTATCGTTTCCCCCCTACAAGGCGTTGTGAAATGAAGCCTAATGTGTCCCAACTCCCTGAACTGCAAATCCTGTGACACAGGAGCCACATCAGCAGCTGGAAGCCCATGGCTTGGAGCAGTGAGGGCCACCAGGGGAAGAAGATCTGTCTGGCTTCCTCCCTGCTCCCCGCTCCACCATCCCCAGGGGGACAATCATCTCCCTTCCATCAGTTAAAAGATTATTAAAAGATAACCCTGTGCAAGTTTCTCTGCCTTTCATTGCAGAAAGACGCCGGGACACATGCCAGTCGCTCAGTCTGTACCAGTAAGGTCATGTCCCGGAACTGGTACTGGATCTAAGCACTGATATGGGGAAAATATTTCATCTCTGACTGTTAGTACCACCCACTCCATTCATTCAAGAGCCAGTTAAACACATATGGCAAAGGATCTCATATCAGCAGCAACCTTCTACTAGCAGTTACCATGTCTGTTAATTCAAACAAAACCTGTTAACATGGAAGGGAAGCACTATTTCTACATCATGCATGTAAAAATGCAGAGCAGTAACATACACTGGAGACAAAAATACACTGATAGTAGTTTATGCCCATATACCAAGAGGTGAAGTTGGGAGAAGTGGAAGATGAAGGAATCAAAGCTGTATTTCTTTATCTTCCATCTTTCTTCTCTTTACCTTTCTAGCATAAAACTATACTTTTCAGAAGTTGACTGCATCTGTTTTGGCCATCCTAAATAATCCTTATCCCCTTCAATTCCTCCCCAGACCTTTAAAAATTATGTCAATTTTTAATCATGTCTTACAATGTAACTAATATATACATTTTACTCTTTACCCACAGCAGCAACATTTGTAGCTCCTTATTTTGTTTCTCCTTTCTGATATCACAAATATTATTCTTTTTCGGAGTGTCAGCATCTTTGTGTATGTTCATAGAGACAACACAATTAAATACCTTCTCAGTCCTGTCATTCAGGAGAAGCACAAACTCTGTAACCTGAATTCACAGTATTCAACATTGTTAATATAAAAAAACATTCCAATTTGCTAGTCATGACCTGTTTGAAAGGTTTTCAGTATCGGCTCTTTCCCAATATTGAACATTTACATTCAAGTCATTCACTCAGCCATGCTCAGCTGATTTCTCTATTTTATATTTTCCTCCTGTGTTTTAAAGCTTTTATTGTTCTGTTAGATAAGCACATCCTAATTTAGCCTTAAAACAAATGCTCTGCTCTGATTTGCTAAGGACTGACAGAGGGCAAAGCACTGCTGTATGTGTCCTTACTTGTAGTGAATGCATATAAAATGCTCAAGTTTTTTCCTGCCTATTGCTATGGAACAGCCTGCCGTGCTTATAACCTGAGCACAAACATCGGCACAAGAAGGAGAACAAAATACAATGCTTCCAACCGATGCGCGTGTAAAGTAGAACTGCATACTCTACTCTCAAACTTCCAAATGCAATTGTTTAAGTAATAAGGAGTACCAGAAATAACAAACTATTGGAACTAAGATGAATTTCCAGTTGTTTTCAAGTAGGTTAAAAATAAGTTCCCTTTTTGGGAGCAGTCAGCCAGCTAAAGCAGGCACTGCAGAGTGGTTTTTATACACTTCCCTGACACAATTATGTCTGTAACCTTGCACCCAACAAGGTCATTCGGTATCACTCCGGAGAGTGAAAATCGGTAATCATCAACAGCGGCTACAGCAGCTACAAACCAAGTATAACCAGCCTCAGAAGAAGATCAATTAAAAAATGCACCCTAATATACAAAACGGCACAAATATCAGGATATCAAGAGGAATCAAGGCTCTTTGGCATGTATATACAACATACATTCACTTACTATTCCCTGCTCGGCTGCACATCTAACTGTGCAACAACATCCCCGTAATAAGGCAAATGCTACATGGCTGAAGGCTGTAATTAACAATGGCTTAGTCTTACCAACAAATTCCCAACATCGCTTTAAAGTACTGCGCTCCATGTAATTTATGCATTCAATTTAGATTTAATAAGATTATTACACATCTCTCAAAAATCAATTGGCATTTAATAGAGATCTTTCTCTGCGTAGAAACTGGAGTCTTCACTGGAAAAAGAATCTCATTTTAAGAGAGATGAACACCTACAACTTGCAAACAAACAAACATTCTCATTCACGAAAACATATTTTAACTGGTGTTACACGAGGCAGATTTGTTTGGGTGTTATTCTACAAGGGCCAGTTTCTAGATGGATAATTGAATGGAGCAAAAGTATCTTCTGGTGCTGACAGGTCTCACAGGAACATACTCTTAAGAGTCTGTACAACCTCTGCTTTAATAGCAATGAAAGTAGCTATATTTTGGAGAAAAATACAACAGATTAAATAGTGGTCAGTAGCCATTGAACTTATTTGGAGAATAATCTTTACCCATCATCTCCCTGGAGCACTTGGTAAGCACTGCCTTTGAACGCCGATGGGGCAGGCACTGTATCAAAGGGTTAACAGACTGCAATGGACCATACACTGCAGGACCTGCATCACCTCCTCTCAGCATCCTCTTGTACTGCTGGGATCCCCAGGGATCTCCTTAGAACAATTTCTATCTAATTATACATTCTTTGAAAAGGAACACAAGTGTTTTACCACTAACACCTTATCAGCCCTTTTCATTGCAAGTTTCTCCTCCAGAAACCTCTCAACTACAGTCTATTCTATATAGATTTTCCCCCCAGAGTTTTGCCCTGAATTGTAGCACTCTTTGCAATTTTGGGTACAAACTGTGGTTTTTCTTTTATCTAGCAACCAAGCTATTTTGATTTAACGCAGCATTACTTACGTGATATAACGCTGTCGATGTACTGGGGTAGATAAGGAGCCCAGGCATCAATGGTTTCTTTCCGCCCCGCCTGCTCGATCCTTCTCAGTTCCGCGAGCAGCAGGGCCTGGGCAGCTTCTCTCACCTGCGGAGCCAACGGGAACGTTGTGCAAACTCAAATATCAAACAGTTACCAGTGGGCTTTCGGTGTAATTTAGCAAGAACAAAAGAAAAAACTTCTGCAGAAAACTGAACTGAGCTTTTATCAGACCTCCATTTTTCCCCACCCCTCCCCACCTTTCAGACAGAAGGAAAATACCCACGAAGAAGGTTTCTCACGCAGGGAAATAAGGCTGAACCTTATGCTTGCTTGAAAGGCCACCACAAGTCTATTTTTCTAGAAGCAGTTTGTAATCACCCTTCTCTACAGCATTCCTAGAGTTGGGCCCAAAATTCCAGATGTCAAAGAGTAAAGTTTTTCTAAGCTTCACGAATGTTGCGATATGAAAGCAAACAATCTTAAAAAAAGTATTTTTTCACATGAGCTGTACTCGTTTAAAATGTATTACAGAAGATTGAACAACGAAAGCGGAGGAAAATATATAAACACATTCATCAATAAACATGTTATTTTCATCTAAAAGATTTAACGCACAAGGACATGATTTGATCATAGCAAAATAAAAAATTGTGGACAAACAGAATAGAAGTGCGCTGCCCTGACAGCTAAGGATGCCTAGCAACTGGACTCCTGGTGCTTAATAATTTTAATGAGTTTCGAAGTAATTACCCTCCCAGGAAGCCACCTCACAGTACATCCTATCTAGCTAAAGAACATGGGATCTGGTAGCAAAAAACCTATTCCCAATTAAGTTCCAGGACCACCGAGGACCCACAGCCCCCGACCCCGCTCCGTTCCTCCCTTCCCACGTGGAAAGCCGCACACTCAGCACATTTTCTGCCAGACCAGCACAGGTGTAGTCTTAAGGCCCACTAGTCATTTATCAAACACTCGGGTGACAAACCTTTTACTGCCTCCTGTACACACGCTCCAAAAAAATCAAGCAACTCAGCACTCTTGAAAAGATACAGGGTAGAGTCTTTTAATCCTAATAAGATTCTTAATGCAATCATGGCAGTTTTTAATCCAATAAGTTCTTTAAAATAATATGTACAGCATCCAGAAGGTAAAAATATATATGTATATTTAGACATGATCACTTTTTCAATATTTTGATAGGTTACCTGGAAAATTAACTTACTAAAGCTGAAATAAAAACCGCAGCAACTTGTGTACATTTTTTTTTTTTTTATATTAAGGGAAAACGTGATCAGTAAAGGACAACATAAACCTCCCAAAACCTAGCCGTACAAAATTACTACTGCAATCACCTCCAAGCATCGATCCTGCCACCTGCGAGCCAGCATCTCCAGCAGAGGAGGGCGGAATTTATCCAGTCCCAACAGGTCGGGAAGCATCACGCAGTGCATCGCAGCCAGCTGGCTCCACCCTGGTAAAACACACCACAACAGGGAGATAAACACAACAAACACCCAAGCAATTTTCAGTTTGAAAATGCCATCAAGTAAATTCACATTGGCCGCTGGTACACGGGACATCTTCAGGACAAGGTGGGACAAAGAAGGAGAGAAATAAAAATAGAACCAATTTTGCAGCAGAACAAGAGAATTGTCTTTTCTGCCATGGGAATCTGGGGCTCACCCCATCACAGGCTGCACCCCGTCTTTAGGGATTCCAGCTGAGCTCAGGGCAGGCTGTACGGTGCATGTGCCTTCCGTATGGAACAGGAATGAGCTTTTCAGCTCAGATCTCAAACACACGCAAGGGGCACACAAGACAGCAGCAGCCTTAAATCAGTCCTGATTAAACACAAACAGCCCTCTTTCTCCCCAGCCCCTCTCAAAAGGACCTGAGCATCTAGTCAAACACTTGGGTTTTAAACTTGCATCCTTAAGAATACACTCAACGTACATACTACACACCAAAAAAGTCCCCAAAACATTATGGTTAACTTTTGGCAAAGGCCTAAGCCATGGTTCTGAGTTCAAGATTTAGAAGCCCTGCTCAAACCATAATTAGCATTATTTATCACAACATTTCATGTCCTACGTGCAAGCGTGATATAATCCAATCACAAAGACTTAGCATATGGATTACTAGAGGAAAGATTACATAGAATTTCCTGTCTGTTTTAACAGGTATGCAAATACGTAGAAGCGGGTGTTCGCCTGCTCCCCTTGTCTCTGCACCTAAGCGTGACTCCCCCAGCCTACCCCGGGGCACCCCTCCTACCAGCCTGCAACGGGGGAGTCACACCTGGGAAAGACAGTGTGGCAAGCTCAAATAACACAGCTTGTAAAAATGCTTGCAAAGTACTCTATGCAAAAGAATTCTTCCAGTATTATGCCCTACATTGACTTGAGAAACCGCAGAAATACTTCAGGTGAACATATAGATCTACATTTTTAGATTGTCAGCAATATTGAGCAGAAAAATCTAAATATTTTAATAGAGCTCTTCATGGTGCTACAAGAAAAGAAATCATTAAGTCAATTTTCCTTAAAGAAAAATGGATTAAAAAGAGGAATTTCCAATTTAAGAGAGCACATTTCTACTACTTGAGATGTATGACAGCAGGAATTTATAGCTAAGTAATAAGGCATAAAAATCCTGACTTGAAGCAGCTTGCCAAAATGGATACAAAGGGGGCTCGTTTGTTTGTGCCAATCTTGTTGGCAGAAAACATTCTTAATAATGTGGATTTATTAGAAAAGATAATCAACCCCAACACAACACTCAAGCAGATTAAATAAACACTAAGTTGTCAGAAGCACCAAAAATAAAATTTAAATGGCACATAACTGGTTTTGTTTGTTTCATTTTGAAAGGAACATTTAATTTTTACTCTTTGGATTGGTACCGTGGCCCAGAGAGCACTGGAGCTCTCTCCTCTCGGGAGCAGAAGCCCCATCCCACATTCATCCCAGCTGGGGCTAAGCCTCCTCCCGAGGAGCGGCTCCCGCAGCCGGGGCCGGAGCACCCACACCACATGCTGCCCGTGGGCATTTCCCCTTCTTACAACGGGCTGAGATTTTTATGTCAAAAGACAACAGCAAACCCCCTCAAGATGTGAAACGTCATCTTTGACACACCAGTCGAGAATGGAATTTACAGACAGCCCAAGACGCGCAAACGGGATCTGCGCACCCTGTACCAGCCTTAATGCAAAACATACCACCCCCCCGCCTCTCTTCTTTTGCAAAGAAAAATTCCTACACAGATCAAATTAAAGTCATGTCATAACAATGATAAAGGACATTAGTTGAAAGTAAAAGACAAATAGAAAAAGTGAGGAAAGAATACCTTCATTGACTAAGAAACAGGTATGTAAAGCAGGAGCAGTGTCAGAGCCAGAGTGCCCAGCTTCAGTGCTAGAAGAAACAGCGGGAGCGACTTGCAGAGGAAAGAAGAAGAAATAAAGAGAAAAAGAAAAAAAAAAAAAGAGGAAAGTGAGGAGAGCAACTTCTGAAAAACAGATTAGTATCACTGAAAAATGAAAAACAGAACTGGAGGAAACCGTGATAATATTAAACTTAAAAAGAAGTCTAGGTTTTACAGGAAGTGGGATGCCAGAGAGAGGAGGACATGCAACTGCAGAGAACACACACACCGACACAGACCGGCACGCTCTGAAAGGACACAAGCACCTGTAAGGAAACTGGTTACAAACCTGCTTTTCAATAACTAGATCCGGGTTGACAGCATGGTTTACTACGATTTTTAAGACCAGGAGTTTTCACTGCTTCTTGTGTTTTCCCCCTATTTCAGTTGGGATTTTGGAATTTGCACTACTCATTCATTACCCCACAAATAACCCCTTTTAAGCCTGGGCTGCCCCATCTGTCACTCTAAAATGTCACAGAACGTATTCCTGATGGCTAGTTTTAACACAGGTTTGCTTTAAACGTCTCCCCCTTCAAATAATTGTAACCCCGTAACAAAGACAGGGCTGGGAATGCGAGGCAGGAGCAGACAAAGCGTCCTGCGGGCGAGCGCACGGTTCCAGCGTGTGACTCACAGCGGTGTCCGGGACATTGATTTTGTAAACTGCAGCGTTCCTTGCTGCAAATGTAATTTAAAAGCAGTTCTAAACATTATACTCCCACTAATGCCTCATGACTTAATATTACCACATGAAAAGCCGGGCAGACCTTATGGCATACACATGCTACAAGCCGAGGTCAGCGCGGAGATTTAGAGGTCACTCTCTGACACTTCCTTCCTATAGGGAGATTACCATATGTCATGCACAAGCATCTCCAAATTAATCCCCCTCTTTTATTCCGTTGCAGAACAACAATGGGTTCAAGCTCCCGAACCCATTCCGCATTGTCTCCCGAAGGGTCTGTTTGCTTTTCATGCAGTGGACTTCTTTTGTGCCCGGGGGACATCTGCATCCAAACTACTCCCTCCATCCTTTCCACGCAAATGCATCCTGACAGCACGTGTGCAGCGACAGGACAACCCCTGTAAATCACTGCACGGCAGCAAAACCCAGTTCCAGTAGATGTATTAAAAAGCTATTTATTTATTTTATGAAAAAGATTGTTTGTAAAAACACAAACCCATCCCAGGCTGGAACTAAAGTCTTACTCGGAAGTGTCTTTTTGGCCTGGTTTTGTTGCAGTCAGCGTCGGTAATTAACGCACTGCAATGGGAGCAGCTGGGGCTGAGCAGCACAGAGCCCTGCTCATCCCAGCACAAATACAGGTCAGAGGGACGGACATCAGGCATGTCATGACATGCATTAATTGTGTCTCTAATTGATTTGTAAGGACGGCAGCACTGGAAATACATGAGCAGCAATATACTGCAAGGAGAGCGTGTGGGTCACAAAGGTAAGACACTGGGGAAACTCATGGCCTGAGGGTGGCACTAAGGACCAAACTCACCTTCCTTAGAGGGTGAGATGAGCCACCAGGCACAGGAAAAAACGACAATTTGGGAACAGGAGTATTTTTCTGTATTTTTGACAACACATAGAATTTCTTTTTTATCAACTGTTTCTCTTGAAGTTATAAATACTTCCACTGGGGAACTGAAGTTACGTCCACCCCCAAAATCAGCAAAGCTATTTCAAAGGATAATGACATAGCTGTCATTTGGGAAAGAAAAACCATAATGGAACCATAGCTTTAAAAACAAAACTCAGACCCTCTCTGTGCCTAGTATGCTTTTTCTTGCATTGACTTTGCCATATACACACCATCTCTGAGAAATCCTGACCTTTCAAACAATTCTCTTTCAAGGAGGAAAAGTAAACCGCTGCAAAAAACAAAGCAAAGTGAGAAACCAAACCAGCCCCACACGTTGGGATAAAAGCCCTGATTTTTATTTTTACTTCAGCTTTGTTACTGACTGCTACTTCTCTGTTTACATAGCACCCTTGATCATGGAAAAAGCCTGATGCGTATCACTCCTGAAACTGATTTTGCCTTTGCAACTCGAGACCACAGTAAGTTAATATTTATATTTAGGAAAAGAATACACACAAATGTTGCTGATGGGCAACTTTCCTCCTCAAATATAAACAGCTCCCTTTTTTTGCACGAGTGAAGAAAATCACACAGTTGATGTATAAGTTACCTGTTCTGCTTCCTAGCTCTCTAATACAAGTTTAAAGATATTTTTAAAGATGTACATTTGTCTTTAATGTACATCTTTGAAGTCTGCACACGGTGGTGAATACCAGTGGCAAAGTATTTGTATTCTGCAAAATGCAATCAATTTACACATTGCAAGTTTCTCTGAATTCAGAGAGCTTGAAAAGACAAAGTTTTAATAGAAGATAAAAATAAAAGATAATTGCAATTTTCAGAGGAAATTTCAAGTAAGTCCTGAAGGATATCTGCTTTACAGATTAACTAAAAAAAAAACCACCAAATGATGTGTATACCTTTCCTCTTTGTTGTATCATATAGCAAAACACATATGACAAAGGTTACACACAGATGTTCTTCCCAAGCTGTTAGAAACCTTCAGCTGGCGCCCTTGCAGACTCCATTCCCCTGGTGCCCCCACAGGTAAGTACTGACCCTCCTCTCGGGGGCACTGCAGGCATCTGCGCTGCCTTCCTGCCCCACAAGCCCCCCCCGCCTCCCTGGGTCACCCCACGCTCTTCCCCGCAGTTTCCTTATTCCTTAATTTTGAACTTGAGTCAGAATTGGCCCCAACGTGGTGGTTTACATTTACTTTACCTTTGGTATTAACACTGGCAGCTCATTTTGCCCCATCAAAAAGCAGCTCTAATTTAGAGAGCGAGCAAGCAAGAGGGTGCCTCCTCTTCCTCTGTCACCTCTCCAAGGAAGCTCTTGTCCCCACTCCACTCCAGCAGAAATTCATGTAACCTTGTGTACATCCTTCTTTTACATCACAGGTTCTATACCTTGTACTTAACTGTTATTACACTTACGGAAGAGACAACGCAGACTATTAAAGGACCCTTCAGTGTCACCCACTGCCACCTTTCCTAACTGCAATTGCTGACAATAGCAGCAGTGGTAGAAGTAGTGCTAAACAGAATAATTTCTTTATAAAAAGGAGAGGAAATATATACATACTACTTACATGTGTTTACCTTTATGTTTTAGATTGTAACATACATAACCCTTTTTGTATTAGTCTGCCTAGCTCTCAGTTACAGATTTTAAACCCTCTTACACCTCAGCACCAGCATGTTTGGGAGCACATAAATATGCAAAAAAAATCCATTGTCAGGGAATAACTTCATGGCAGTATCTGCACCTTGTACTGACTCTTAGAAAAACTTTAGTCATTAAAATTTTTAATCTAGAATATTACACTACTACTTCCTCCCACACAGAGGCTAGCAATATTTTTATCACTCGATAGTGTCAGGAGCTGAAATGACATATTAAATTGTTCCAAAGGAAGCAATTTTTACCTTGTTTAATTTGTCCTTGGGCTGCATGACTTGAAATTGAAGGGGGCGCCTTCACTTTTGCCATCTCCGGAGTGCCTGGCCTAGGTGGCCTAAACACAAAATGGACACGAAGGGGGAGGAGGAGGAGTATAGGGGGATAAAAAAACCCAACATCGTTATCTTGGCATAAAAAAATACGATAGTCAGGAAAGAAGAAATACACTCAGTTTCATATAGGTACCAAAGGTTTTCATAAGTCATTTAGTACATCAAAACCCAGAGTAAAATTAAACAGAATAAAATAACATATTAAAGCAGAGAATGGGAAAGCAAGTTACCCAAGTTCAAGAGCCTATTTGCCATACCTGGTGGGACCTTTCTTCATGTGGTCTCCAATGAAGGTGGCGTTGGTCATACTCATCAGTGTGTTGGCCAGTGAGATGACGGAGAGGAGGTGCTGAGTGGTGACAGCACGTGATACACCGTACGTCCCCTTGCCCAGGCCTTCGGTAATGGACATCTTCCTGCCCAGCTCCACGCCATCATATGGGGGTTTGCCCACAGGCTGGTTATAGCCTGGAAGCATCAGGGACATGTGGCCCCCTCTAGACAGGAGGCCAAAGGACACAGAGCAGTGTGGCTTGAGCATCCCGAGACGATCCAGGCAAAGCTCGTCTAGAACAGAATTCAGGCCCCAGGCATGAAGACAGGACATGAAAAGCTTTGCTGTATCCATGGTTAGATTATATTCTAATAAAGTTAATGGTTTTGATTTGCTGGAGCGATATTCTGGGTCACCGTCTTCTCTTCTCTGTCTTAGCGATTCTTCATCCTCATCTTCATCATCAAGAAGATGCTCTTTGATATTCTCTTTGATTGTTTCCTTGACCTGCTGGAAGAGGACAGCTGCCCGTTTACCAGTCAAAAAGGATCCCCCTTTGTCAGACCCACCAGAGGCTTTCTGTAAATTCTCGGGAGAAACGAGTGCAGTGTTGGGTCTGGAGGCCTCCTCCGTCAGCAGCTGGATAATCAGGGCTTCCACATCAAAGAACAGCACGTGTATATCGGGATCTGTTAAGTTAGTCTTTATAGCTTGAACCATCAGGGAATTATGGGAATATTTAGGTAAATTCCCCTGAAAAAAGAAAAAAAAAAAAAAAAAGATAAAATACTGAAATTTCAGTTGGATTCCTTTCTTAACAATTTTCACAAAGTTAATTCACAAATTGAGGAAGCTGTGGATATCAAAGTTTGAAAACTCTGGGGTATAAAACATGTTATGATAAATGTTATGAAAGTATCAGCGAAGAATTTCACAGCAGTCTTCACAGTGTCAGGAACGTCAGACTTGCAATCAAGCGTTATGCCCCTAAAATACAGAAATTTCACTTACAGAAGTTTATCAGATAAATAGAGCTCTCTAGATAAGACAGAGGTTCATGTTTCTTTCTTGTGAATTCTTAAAGATAACAGTTACACGCCAAGGAAAAAGAAAATTCCAATCTTTAGTTATTAAACTGTTTTTTCCATGACTGATATAGGCTGAATCGTTTGTTTAGAAAACACCAACCAAGTAGAATTAACCCGTAAGTTCTTAATATATCACCAATAAAATCCAGACAGTCAAGGCTCCTATGTCTTTTCTCACCAATAGCTCAACAGCCTTAACTTTAATACAAACTCTCAGTTTGGTAGTCTCTAAACATTTCCTTTCTCTGTGGTCTTTTTTAAAGCACATTTTCCAGCAAACAGCCAGAGCCTAACGCAGTCAGCAAACAGCCAAATCCTGCTCCTCTTCCTGTGCTCAACTCCGAGAATGAAGAAACTCTGTTGATGAAATAAACTTCCCATGAGAAGCAAATAACGGATAATTGAAACCAGAATAGAAATAATTAAGTGTCAATAAATAATAGCTGCAAACTGTGTTCTGCAATGCACTGATTTACTGATATAATCCTTATTTATTTACAATATCTAGTTACTTTCTCAGAATGTAGCATAGGTAACTTTTTATGAAACAGTCTCTCTAAGGGTCACAATGGCAAAGCTCAAACCAACAATATAACCAAAATATCTTAGCTATTAATCATCACTGACTGCCGGTACAGAACACATTTTGCTGTGCTGTGTATAGTGGTGGTTTTGGTCAGTGTTGGGTTGAAGGCTGGACTCTATGATCTGACAGGTCCCTTCTAATCTAGGCTATTCTGTGATTCTACACAACACCCTCATGAGACGCGAGGACCCAGTAGGCACAGCCGTACTGGACACAGCAGGACACATGTATTTGCAGAGAGAGGCTGGTGGTGTTCCAAGGAAAGCTCCCTCTACGCAACATTCCCTTTGCAAAGGGAATCCAGGCGGGAAGGCGCAGGCAGTGCCGGTCCCTGTGCAGGGCTCTGCTGCTCTCTGCCGGCCACGGCCTGGGAATCGGCAGCGGGACACCAACCACCTTTTCCTGCCAGGGCTTGGGAAGCTGCCCAACGGCACCAACACGCCACACAGCCGTAAGAGCTGGCCACGCCGACAGGCCTTCATTAGGGAACTGGTTATGATGAGTGGCAGAGGGCTGCACTTGCCAGCGAGAGCACGCGTGAGCAGGGGGGTCACGGCATTGCCAAGGGTGGCCACCTCCCGAGACTAACACGCGACTCCAAGGGCATTTTTCCCAGTTTCCTTCAAGAGCATTTTGCACTTCTGCCCATTAATCTTTAACAGAAGGATAAAGGTGTAAGCCAGGGGTCATAGCCTTCCTGTGACAAAGTTCATAAACCCCTCACAAGGTCAGGACCTATCTTTTCTCTGTATTTGGCCCACGAGAAAGCTCTTCCCCCAAGCTCTGCTCTGGCCATGGGCAGCGACATGCCACTGAGCCCACCGGCCCAACTACCAGCCTGTTTCTAAAATTTACTGATTGCCTTTTTGTTCCACCTCTACAAGCTGATGCTGTTAGCTGCATGTTCCCTTTCAAGACGGTTATTCCAAATCCATCAGACTGAGTAATAATTAGGCACATTAAAACTGACAGGATATTCAGAAAAAGTTCCTGTACCGTTCTGTCCTCCTGTCATGGTTCCTTAACTTTTTTTTTTTTTTTTTTTTTTTTACACTGTACTAGCTTTTCTTGGGATACATGCTATATTGTACTCTATTTGCTCTTCAGAATAATAAAAAATAACATTGAAATGTAAAAATTATGTAAATACTCTTTATACAATTTGAAATCCAAGTTATTTCTTATTGTGAGATAATAAATTCAGAAAAAGAACTTACTACTAGTTCTTAATAAAGGAACTTCCCCACATCTCAAAATATTTATAAAGTGCTTCCAGCTTGTGCAATAATAACCAGGATGGAGAAAAATCACCCTCTGACTCCAGACGTGCAGAGATCTTACTACGAGCATTTCCTCCTTGCTTAGACCACTAAGAAGTCTGTTGCTGTACTCTCTTAGATCCATGTAAACTGAGAAGTTCTGTGTCTACATGAACACACGTGAACACGCTGTGGCTCAGGCACTCTCTACACACAGCACTCTGAACAGTTAATGAATGCTTTCCGCAAGTTACTACACACACTTCCACTTGAATTCATCACTTAAACCATAAAACAATTTAAAAACTCCTTAAACATTAAGCATCGAAATATTTAGGAATCATCTAAGCCCATTAATATCTTCTAGCATTAAACACTTAAAAGTCTTTCTTAAGTTGTTATTAATTTTCAGCGTTTAAGTTCTTTTGGCTCCATTTATATCTATTTGCAGATATATTTCAGTAATACTTTCTCTGAACTGTCACCAGCAGCAATTACTAAACTAAAATAAAATCAAGTTCTAGCTCCACCTTTAGCAAGATCTGCAAGAGCGTATAAAGCATGTTTGATGTCAGGGGAAGAGGGAAGGAACAGCTCAATGCTGATTCCATTCCTCAAAGTTGGCACACAACCAAGAGGGTGAGACTCGCTTCTGATGGGTATGGACCACAGCCTGGCTCCTGGTCTACCCAGCAGTACTACAAATTAACAGAATGTATATAACTGAGCAAATAGTAAAGATTCTACAAAATGCTGCTAAATCCAGTTTTTAAATAAATGTAAGCTCCAAAACCCACAGTAGAATGCACACGGAAGTGGGAGGTGGCATCATGAACAGTAACATAGACTGGGGAAGAGCACCCAGAGATATGTGGGAAGCAGTGTGTTTGTTGGTTGATATTAAAAATATATTACTTCCCAGCTAGAAAGAGGTAAGTTCACGTGGTGCATTACCTCTGTTCTTACTGAACCTCGAGAAAAAGACAGTGAAAGCAGCACAGAGTTACAGACAGTGAAGAGGAAGTTTAAAAGCATTAGACTCCAGTGAGAAAAGCACCACCCCTGGGAGCACAAAAATAGAGGAAACTTAAGAGAAACATAACTCTAAATAACACCACCTGCAGTGGAAACTGTGCAGTAACGCTGAAAAAGGCTGATAATTTTTGTTCAAGCCAAGTGAACTCCTAGGACTGACCCAAGGTCAGGTAAAGCCAGTTTTGGTCTTTCTATTCAATTTTCAGAGAGGATTGAATAAGATCCTTTCAGTTACAATGATGAAGGCCTCCAATATTTTATTCAATTATTTATGGAAATAAACGTTTCAGGTCCTGCATTAAAACCAGACAAATTGCAACGCCACTTGCCTTGTCGGAGGCTTCGGAAGCCAGCAGGTTGGTGGCCAGGGTCTGCAGTTTCTGATGAGCCACGTTCTTCAGAGCGGCCAGGCTGCGCCGAGTCATGGCCTGCTTCAGGTTGACGGCAGGATGGCTGAGGGCGTCCACCGCCGCTGGCACCGCCTCGTCACACGCGTTCAGGATCTCCACTGCTGTTATGCCCATCACACACCTGTCCAGAGCGCCTGCAGAGGTTTTCAAAAGCAGGAGTTTAAGCAAAAACAGTTTGGAATGTCCAAAATATCATAAGTACAACAACGGGTGAAAATAATTTACACCACAGGACACAGCACATAAAAGTCTCCCTTGTGTTAACAGCTGGTTTTAGAACTAATATTCCTAAAGAGAGGGGATTTTCCTAGATTGCCATGAGGTTGAAGTGTGTAAGGAGAAAACACATTAACAAAAATCAAGACAAATTAAAAAAACCCCACAGTATGATTCTCCACTGACGAGAGTGACGACGGCAGTTGCTCCACATCTTTAGGGGAAGGCTGTTTTCAATCACGTTGGATTCCCTCTGCCCCCCAGCTACCTGCATGGATTAAGTTTGCCACGATGCCTCTCAGGTTCCTCTCTGCTTCCTAGAGCTTCAATAAAAACCAGTTCTCATCTACTTTTCACAATAGGCTGAAAATAATATTCAGGCATTACTGCAAGTTTGTGGGGTTTTTAAGTGAATTAAGGAGTTGAAAGGTAATTACACACTGCGTATATTTGGATGCATTTTTTCATCACTTCCTTCCTTTCAGATATCACAAAATTTTCTACCACAAAGTTTTTTTTATTTTATGTCTCATTGCTCGTTCCATTAAGACTCATTTTTAGTTTCTTCTGAAATAAGCATTAGTCCCATGCCAAAAAAACCACCCCACTAAACATCAAAACAATCCAAAAAAAACCAGACAAACACTTTCTTCATTCTGCAGATGAGGAAAATACTGTAGAGTCAGGGTGCTGTGCGTTTACACCAAGCTCTCAAGCAAATTGCTGAGGAAGCAGGGACACTAATAAACTGGGAGGACACTATGTGTGCAGCCAACACCATAACTGGTGTCTCTAAATACAACTGGGAAATCACGCAGGAGGAAGACAGCCACAGCAAGCTGAACTTCTCCAAAACTAAACGAGTTATTCCAAATATCAAAAATATACACTTAACAAAAGGTTGCATAATCCACAAATTTTGGTAATAGTTGAAGTGTTGAATTTCCAAATATAAATGTGCAAAAAAAATATTAACTCCTCTCAGATGCAACTTACACAGAACTATAATCAAATATATATATAAAAAAATTGTTTAATCAACACCTTTCAACCAAACCTTACCAGTATCCATTTGCCAGACGTAGACAGAGCCATCTGAGCATCCCACCACCAGGTAGTCATCGGAAGGCCTCCACTTTATGACTTGAATAGGGAAGAGATGCCGGGACGCCAGCATGATGCATTTCTTTTCCCGCAGGCTCAGGAGACCTACCGAGTGATCACTGGCAACGGAGCAAACGCAGTGCTGGACTCTTGCCTAATAAAAGGAAAAAAAAAAGAAAATAAATCCTAATCATAATGGGGACAGTTTGCATTTAATAATCTCTTCTTCACTGGACCAAGCACAGTGATCAACAACCTATTTTATAAGCAATAGCCAGGCACATAAGTCTATGGCTGAACTCACTGAGCTCACTAGAAACACAACTTCACTTGCAGGAATTCTCTTGAATCCAATCTCTCGCACACCACAACGAGCAAACAGGTATTAGACCCTGCTTTATTGAGCCAAAATAGAAACCTCAGTTTTTAAGTAAGTCAATGTCATTTTGTTCATTAAATTCCATCTACTCATCCAAGATACGAAAGACAAAGTTGCCTTTAAATCCTATGAGCTACCTGGTGGAGGATGCTTGCCTATCACAAATTCCAAATGCCTTCAGGGGAATCCTCTCCTGCTGCTGATGCTCTATACCATAAAATGCCAAGCATTTCCTTAGCTAGCTGGGCTTTCATATCCAGTTTTTCTACTATTTTTAATCCTTTACATAGCTAAAACATGATGGGAACAAAACCATGATCAACAGAACAATTAAACTCTTTGGTGTATACGTTTATCAGTGCTAAATCTTCAGTATTTCATGTTCCATTCACATTCTGAAGGAGGAGCTGTACCATTTATGGAAAGTGTGAGACAGGTTATCAGATGTATTATGTAGAACTTACGCTACAGTTTTCTGGTGGAACTAGAAGCTGTGTAATTTCTCCACCATGTACACAGAAGATATGTTTCATCTCTCCAGAAAATATATCCCATATGATGACTGAGAAATCCACACCACCTGAGATCAAATACCTTTGATCATAACGAGAAGAAACCTGATGAGGATACAGTAAACATGTAATTTTGTTTCGATGGCCTCGGAGAGTCCGGTGAGGTGGCCAACCTGAGAAATTGGGCAAAGGACAAAAGGAGGGGCAGAAAAAGAGAGAGAGAGAAAAAACATAATTCAATAGAACAGATAACAATCCAAAACACTATTCTTGATTAAAAAGAATAAGTACAAACATACTTTTTGATAGAAGTTCTTACAGAATCAGTCCTCTCTTTTTTTAAAATGTTCATAATTTTTTTTTACTGGACAAGGACTGAATAATTCCTTTTGTCTTGCTGTACAACCTCATGTTAATGTAATTCAGCTGCCTTAAAACAGCCTCCTTCTCCCCCCCCCAAAAAAAAACATTAAAAAGGCCACAGAGACGTGAAAAAATAAATTCCCTTCTCTATCAAACATCAATTTATCCAAGGTTATAATGAAAAGGACCAGTAGCAGGAAAATTGCACAATCTTACTCCGTGCTGGCCACAGCAGCGGTATGAGAGTCTGTGGTGCTGCACATTTGGGGCTTGTGCAGAATAGGTTAATGACATCACATTTAAATGTAAAAAAGAAAATATTTTTGTGAACACACAGCAAGAACGGTGAGTCTTCTGTTCACTGAGATTAAATACATTACTTAAATCATGCTCATTCTAACCCTTTAACTCCTGCAACAGATGCTTACAAAAAACGTCTTTTTAGATGGCAAATTTGACAAAACAGACCCAGTGAATTAAATCCCAGAATCAGGTATTCTAGGCAATACCTGCACAACAGAGGGGAACCTTTTCCTCTACATGATTAAGCTTTCTAGCAAGCACAGCAAAACTTATGTAGAAGACACACAGGCACTTTATGAGGACAAAAATCACCAATGCTTATTTGTGGAATAATGTAGCAACTTTGAGGCAATCCAACTTCACGTTAAGAAAAAAAATCATTTCTGTAGAAAGTTATATAAAGTAAATCAGCTATAGAAAGGAAACGGTGCAACCAACAGCCTTGTATGTAACTGACAAGCTCATAGGTATATTTACAGAAAAATATTTACGTATCTGTCATTTATCAGCATTTGTAAAAATCAAACCCCAAATATTTGTTCTGAAACTATGATCACAAAAGCATTAAAATAGCATTATCTGGAACCAAAATATACAACAGCAGGCCAAGGTATAATGCCCAACTAACTACAGAATACACAGAGAGGAGTGCTTCGTTAGAGGCAGTATTTTCCTAAGACCACCTTCCCTGGCACACTGACACCCAGTGCCACAGCCACTCTGGGAGAGAGATGGGAGATGTGGCCCACCACATTTTTGCTCCTGCATCCCAAAAATGTCTGTCTTAAGTGTCTCTGCTAAGTGCTAAGCCCACGCTGTAACCCAGCCTCCTTTTCCTACCTCTCCTGAGCATGTGCTCTCCCTGCAGCAGCTGAACTATGGCGGTCTGCGTCGCGGGCACAATGACGATGCTGCCATCCTCGCGCCCGCAGACCAGGCGCCCGTGGGCGGGGATGTACACGCTGGCTGTAACTTTGAGGGGTTCATTGATGTTTGGGATTAAGCTCAGCTGGTCTATAATTCCGGCGGGGCGAGGAGTCAGTTTATCAAAAGCTTCCTGGAGGGATACTGAAGTTGTCGTTTGCAGTCCTGCTTGAAAAGGAAATAAAGAAAAAGGAAGGGGTGAGGCAGGAGAAGGATTTAATAAAATCATAAATCAAGAACAGAAATTAGAAATGGTTTTCTGAGAAGATCTGAAAGTTTAAACACACCATGTTACAACACATTGAACACAGTAAAAAGTACATACTGGAGATTAATTTACCAACTGTGTAACACAAAAACAACTTATGTGAGAACTTGTTAAGCATATGATTTAAGCTACAAGTTACACAGGCAGAGAGCAGTGACCATAGCTAGTATTTGGAAAAAAAGCAGTTAAAACCTAATACCTGAAAAATATTAATACTAAATTAAGATTTTGATCGTATATGACAAAATTAAATTACTGTGACTCTTACAAGAAGCTAACAATTAAACAAAAAAACAAAAAACAGCTTCAAGGATTAATAGGAAAAGCAGCAGTACTTTATATCCAGCACTGAAACACATAGCAAAAATTAGAGATGCCCATTAAAGGGCTTGGCAACAAGACCATTAATTAGGTGTACCTTTTGCACTCTCCTGTTGCTCAAGAGTATCAGGCACGCTCCAAATACAGAGTCTCCCTGAAGAGTCCCCTTGGATTAGCAGCTTATAGGAAACCTCCCTGTGTCCATAGAAGAAGCGAGTAACTGGCGGGCATATTAGTAGCTGTTAAAAAACATAAATTAACAACTTCAGAACACATGCAAACCATGTACTAACCTCAAAATTTACTACGTGAGATTTGCAAGAACAGCATTTGTAAATCAAATAGTTACTTATACCTAGTAGTATAGGTATAAGTACTAAATGTACGGCAGTCTTAGCTACATTAATTTATAGCAGATGCAGTTCACAGCACAGTATAAAATGGAGTATAGCTCAAAGAGGACTTTGCCCTACAAAATTGGATTTTCTTTACTTTGCAAGAATTTAAGCTTTCAGATACTAAAGCTCTTGCTCAGTTATTGCCTAATCATTATGCACATCACAACCTGACTCCCAACTCTCCAGGCACTGATGAATGATAAACCGTTAGTATACAGGGACTGAAGAGTCACTTAACCGGAGACTAACCTCTGCATTTATCTGAAAACCAACAAGAGCCAACCCAAACAGCAGGGAAATTGCAGCATCTGTCTACTTTCTTCAGGAAAAGAAGAAATCCTAAAGGTCTACTTTGAAAGAGGAAAAAACTAGTTATGATATATGTGCGTTTCAACTCTCTAAAAAAGAAATGTAGGCTGTAAAAGAAACCCCAAAGATTTTACCTGTTTATCTGCTCTGTCCAACACATTGTGCAGTAAAGGTGGAATTAAATTTTCTACCGCTTTCCCCACATCTCTGCGAAATGAATCACTAGCTGGTAGACAGCTGGGTTTAAGAACAAAGAGAAAGGAACAAAAAGCCTTGTATTAGCAGAGAGTGATTACTACATCACTAGCTAACTAAGTAATACTAAGCAAAAAGAACCCCCAAGCCCTTAAACAAGATTTTTTTTTTCCCAATTGTTTATAGAGTGTATAGTAGATCATTAATTTTAAAGTACAGGGTATGCTTCGTCAATTAATACCTGATTAATGTGAAAATATTCAAGGATGTCCAAGATAAAACTATCTCTACCCAGAACAGAAATATGTTTGCGTATCACGAAGATGTCAGAAGAAACTAGGGAAGTTTTTTATTTTACTTTTGTCATTCTAAAGTTACTTAACCTCTTTGATACCTAATTTCAAATTCATTTTATATTTTCACGCTTACATGCACAAACTCAGCTGTTCATGCCTTCCCTCAATGCACTGAAAGAGTACTCTATTACAATAATGCAATCATTTTTAACATTCTACCCCACGTAGCAAAATCCTATTTCTTCCTTACTTGGACCTAGTTAAGGAAATACTGAAATTATATTCTATTTTAATTTATGACACTTGTTCCACAGCAAAATGCACATCTTCCCATCATACAGCTTCATTAGGAAGTGAAGAAGAGTTAGTGTAATGTCAGAAAAAAGTGAGGCAATCTTGGTTGATACATTTAGGGGCTTTACAATATGCTCATGGAATGTTAGTTTCTGCAAGATCCGTATGATTTTTTAACAAAATCAAAGCCAAAGATAATATTTCTTCAAATATGCTTGTGCTTTTATCTCAAAAAATAAAGAAACAGAGTCTTTCCCTGTTGACTACCTGGCTGGCAATTTATAGATGAAACTTTGCCCATCTTCCGTCCACACAATCACTTTATCAGCTGACACAAAGTCGCCCCCAGTCCAGGTCTGATCGTTTTCACTGGGGACCGAACATAAGAGGGAATAATCTCCAGCATCAAAAACCTGAAAAGAAACAGGAAAGTCTGCTGTCATTAACCAATTCCAGATTAAAATGCCCAGAGAGCAGCTAATCTCAGTTTCAATACAGCCACACAAAAAGGACTTGTAGCATCTTGATCAAAATGTCTTACTGGCAGTTTAATGAAATCAGTTTTTGGGTGAAACGCAGGCAGGCCTTACCCTCCAGTACTTGGAGCACACCACCAGCAGTGACCGCTGGGTGAATGCACAGAAAGAAATGCTTTGACAGTCCTGACAATAAATAGGTTTTGACTCCTCTTCAAATACTGGTGTTGTATCCTGAAAACAAACAAACAAAACCAACCTTAAATTAACGGTATCTTATTTAAACTTATCAGTCTGAAATTAAATAGAGCCATATTACCTTCTGTAATAACACCTTCAAAACAGGCATTTCATGATGATTTGAAATTTGCTCAAGTCATGAGCTTGTCAAGGTTTCTGTAAATTTTAACTGAAATAAATACTTATGTTTTATTTCGATATTCCCATGGGTGTATCATATCTTGAATACCAACTTTCCCGTGATAAAGACGTCAAGTCTGCAGACTGTCCCAAGTACAAGAGTAGCAGAAAAGCAAAACTGAGGAAGTGCTAGGTAAGAAATTGGCTGCAGAGACAGACAGAACCAACCCCAACAGGAGGTTATCACTTTTATTCAGCCAGCACATAGATATAGCCATAATCAGGCACACGTACTGAATATGAGCATTATGTATATGAACAAATACAGAGCTGAACTCCTGAATACACGAGCCCCTTCCCTTCCTCACGTCCACTGGCATGAGCACATCTCCAAGATTTCAGCTGGAGACTGCCCTTGGCCAGAGGAGAAAGTTCAGTCACTGCTGACCACATTCTTCTGAGATTCAACCCATCCCTGTCAAACAGCAGGGGGCCGTGACCACTTAGCCAAACACCCTGTGCTGAGTCCGAGTCTCAGACTGGTCTATCACCTCAGTGCTGTGCCTTGATTAACCCGTCCCGCCTCAAAGCAAAACCTTCTCTTCTGGTTGTACTGGGGGTGGTCACTGCCAACCTGCCCGGACCCAGCACACACAGGAACTAGCTCCCAAGCTTCTACTGTCATAAAAACACACTTTCTTTACTGAGACAGGGCAGAGAAAATCAGGATAGCCAGGCAAGGAAGGCAGAAGTGGAGACTCGGATGCCCTAGATCAAAACTCCTTTCTCTGTTACACATCTCTGTAGCAAGACATTATTTTACTGAAACATTATTTCCTCATCTTCAAGATGGGCAGTAAGCGTTCTGTCCTACACAGAAATCATTCAAGTGCTCAGACAGTGTGACAGCCAGCAGCGTCTGAAGCTGAGAGTCTCTACACAGAACGACATACAGATGGAAATCAGAAAATACCCAGCTGATTTTTCTTCTTGCTCACACTGAACTTAGGGACATGATGGAGTCCACGTGATGGAAACAGGCCGATGCTGTTTCATAAGACACCAGATGGCCAACTTTAAAGGAAAAACCAAACACTTGTAGCAGTTCTTTGTCTATTATTTCTCATAAGATGATCTGCAAGAGCATGTGGTATCCTCTTTTGTCACTTAAGTCTAACACACTCCCCAGCTGCACAGATTAGTGGTGCCTATTTAGTATCATCACTGTCAGTGAATTACCTTCCGCCCAGAGAGTCAGCGAAACTAAGCAGATTCAGCTCACGTTTCTTCTCTCAAGGTTCCCCACAGCCCAAACAGACCAGACTCTGATAAGCTCCTGTTTGGTTATGTCTTTGTGTTTCTTAGTTCATAACAGCCAATACTCCTTGCTGCTCCCAGCTGCCTTTGTAAGGGCAACTCTTAATGGAGATGTTTGCTAAACAACCACTCGCTGCATGACGAGGGCTTCCAGAAGATGCTGTGAGAGCAAACATACTCTCAGCAAGTCTGAAACCACGAAACAAAAAACCAGGGAATACCATCCCTGTCCCCTGATGGGGTGAAAAGCAAGGGATCCATTACATTGGTCTTCCAAGCTAGTGCAAACTGTGTTGATTCTACATTATAAATATTCCGGAAATAAACAAGTTCATGAAAAAATAGTTCATTTATGCATCATAAGGTTGTTTTTCCACAGTTGCTAAACATCTACAGTAAGGTCTGTCTTTTACAAGAGGTTTCTGCAAATAGCTGATTTGCCAGAAATCTACGAGACCTGTAGCAAACCTCTTTTAGGACTTCTATTGATTAGTACACAGGAAGGCAGGAACTGCCAAACAACAGAGCGAGCTGTAGAGAATCCCAAATAATGAATATTCCTAAAACCATATTCCCTGCTCAGCAAGCCTTCAGGCATCTCCACAGCACGCTTCTTATCGTTCTCAAATAAAATACTATGTTTACTATTAAATTTAATACTAAAAATATTAATACTAAATTTAATAATATTAGTAATATAGTATGATCCAATAAAACTATAATGAAGATTTTTAAAAAATTAAGTACAGATATCACTAAGAGCATAAGAAATGCAGCTGGAGAACTTCAGCTTAAAAAAAAATGAAGTATTGTGATAAAGTCACTTCGATAATGCCACCACAGTATTCAAAGACACACGATTCCTATGCAGTAAAGGTCAAGCTTTAACTCCGTGAATTATTTCTTCTACTTGTACTAGGCAGAGTAAACACATAATTATTAGCATCACCTCTTGCAACTAAAGAGTATTTACACTGCAAGCTCCTGCACATAGAAGTTTGGCCTGTACTGAATAAAGTTATGGATGCAGCACAGCATCCACATCAGTTTGGAAGGGTAAACATTACTGTGACAGTCTTTGTTATAGGAGACTTGTAGAAATTGGGATATTATCCTACCCTTAATTTTGAAATAAGTTCTCCAAGTCAAACATGAGAAAGATTAGGAGTTCTGCTGGTAACATGAAGAATCAGCAAAGCAAAATCAAGGAAGATGATTTTTAAATGGCAAAGAGGAAAAAAACGTAATATCCTTAGGGGGCTGGGAGAGCAGGAAACACCATTAACAGAAGTTCTCCCTTCATCACAACAGGAAATATGATTAATTCAGGAGCCTTTGTTTACCTGCATGCGACTAACTTCAGAGGTTATTATCCACACTTTCAGGATGCCAGTCACCGAAACTGCTACAACAGTATCCTCTGGGGAAAAACAAACATTAGGCTGATAAGTACAAGGACGTCTTCATTTTGTTGCACACTTGTGCATATCCGAGTACAAAAATACATCGAGAGTACCTCAACGTTAAAGTTTATCAAAACATTCCTGAAGTGTTTGCTTCAAAAATCAAACGTTTATTCGCAAAGTGGTATTCCAGAAGCACATGTACACATGCACAAACACAGATTCCATGGGTTTGTGTTTACAGTCTCATTCTTAATTAATTCTAGGGCTTAAATGAAATGGGGAGGACACACAGTTGATTCTAGTATTGCTCTCAGACGTAGTACTTGTTGGGTGCTGCCCAAACTCACAAGCAGCAACATTCCAGTTCCTCCCCAGGTTCTTGAAAAAGTTGAAAATAGTGTTTATCTTATAGCGAGACAAAACCATAACAAAAGCAACAAAACTAATTACCTTGCGTTCTATTGGATCGAATGATAGTCATGGAGCTGATCCAGTCAGGAGATATCTTTGATAATAAAGAATAAAGAACTTCAAGGCTGGTGGCATCCACAACAAGAATTTCTGGATAGTGTCCATGGCATAATAATCTCCCTTCACGCTGAGTCCCAACTGTAAACTGATAGAACTACATGGATATTAACAAAATACAGAAGGTTATACTCTGCGTGGGACACTGATTACTTCATTTTCCATCAAAACCATGATTTCATAAGTATATTCTAATGGCTGTATGTTTAAAAATCACTACTGTGCACTGCTGAGGAGCAGTTTTTTTGCAGAGGCCCCTTTTCTCCTCTCCCCTTCCCAAGGTGGCCCTTACCCCACACACCCAGCTCCTGGACCTGAGAGCCTTCCTCAGCCTTCCCTGCTGAGATCATCCTCATGCTCCCACCTCCCCAGCTGTTCCTCCAGAACTGTGTTCCTTCTCTTCTCTTTCCAGCCTCTCGCATTAATTATGTTCCCCCCCCCGAACACTGAAGCACAGCACGTATTTCCAGCTCTAGGGCATTTGATGACACAGCATAAACCAAGAGACACTCCAGTATGCATATAATATCATTATTAATCTTAAAAAGGAAACAAGCCAGCCTTGCTTTATTACTGCTCTATAGCTATCCACGTTCTGCCATACGGAGCTGTGAAGCGTACACAAAGCACTAACCTGGATGCCCGTATGTGTGCAGGCTAGTTTAGTGAACTCGATGCATCTCCCATCGTTCACATCCCACAGACACATCTCCCTAAAATACAAAAAGCGGATTAAAACTATAGGGAAAATATTCCAGTCTTCTAGGCTAAATCATCTAGGCTAAAATGTGAACATACAAAGTATATTTTATTTAAAAGTTGTAGAGTATAACTTTTTTTTTTCTCTTGAATTTACCTCAACACAAATCCAAAATTTTCTCAGTATCACAGTGGAGAAGTCCCACCATTTGGAATATTTATAGACAGTAGTTTAAGTGACAAATACTGCATGTGCAAACCATATCTCTACCCTTAATTTCCATTCTTTAACACATCTGCATGTTAATAAATCCTCAGGGAACTCACCCGCTTTCTGATGCGCTCACTATATACTGCTTTTCACTGGAAGCAGAGGCCTTTGATAAACAAGTAATTGAGGCTGTATGACCAAACAACAGAGCTCTGGGATTAATCTAGAATCAGGGAAATAAAATGTCAGGTAAAAATAACAGAGGCACTATTACTCAACCAGAACATACATATTCCAGATCCCCATTTTACGTATTATATGAATACATGTGTTAATATACATATACACACACATCTAATTAGCATAGCAGCTGATACATAATCTTGAAAGAGTTTGGACAGAATGCTGCTCTGGTACATGGAAGAAAAGGGGTTCTACCTAATGCTGTAACGCAAACTTGTGGAAAAGAAATGCATTTTGCATCAAACACATGCTATCAATAGTTTTAAATCATGGGCTGAATTTGGCCCAACTTGAACAAAAAAAATTGTGTTCTACTTCAACAATAGTTTCCACCCAAATCCAGTACATACCACAACTCGATATATTCATAAATAAAATTTATATAAAACCCATGCATTGATTAAAGATAAAAAAAGAAAACTGTCCTTTATTTGTCCTTTCTAGAAAGAACTAGTCGCTTTTTCCTTTTCTTTAAGTATACCAGACATAAACATAATTTATGGGGGTAACTCACAGACTTTCAAATTTTTAGGTATTCAATACAAACTTTTCCTGAAGCGTGCTGCTTATTTTACATGAGATTATTGCTTTGCTATTCCACTCCAAGAGTTTAAGACCCTTTATACCATAGCAAACTACAAGATTATAGTCCAAATAGACATTTGCAGATTTCAACTCTAGGGCAGCCACTGGCATTAAACAATTAATCATCAACCTTCATCTCTGCTACTAGCTTTTTTTCTCTTTCAGTTTTCATCAAAAAAAAAGTTGGATAAAATAATAACCTTAAAAAGTTCTCCAAGTACAGTGCTCTGGTCACTGGAATCTGTTTTCACAAAACAACATTAAGCAGCTAAATTTCAAAGTGCCAACTAGTTGAGAGCAGCTCTAGAAAAGAGGAAGTAATTACTTCCAAAAATTACTGCAGGAGCAGCAACAAAGTTCAAAACCAAAACCGTCTCTTTCTAAGTGCCAATCCAGACCTCATGAGAGGGGGGAAGGAAGAACAAGTGAAGAGGGCACAAAAAGAACTGAAGACCAGAATGGATGCTCTATCAAAGAACAAAATCACACTGGCAACTACAATATGCACTTTAGACACAGAATTCAGATCCTACAGACTTTAGCCTTACCTCTAAATCCGCAGAAAGGTCCCAGAGACATATCTGTCCATCGTGGCAGCCCGTGACGATCATGGAGGCATCCTCCATGAGCAGCAGGGTGGATATGCAGTGTGTGGGGGCTCTGCGGCCCCACAGGACGATGGGCAGAACCAGGCTGTTCCCTGCCATTTTGCTTTCACGCCTGTCAATTTAATCAAGATAAGAAATATTATGTCTCAGCAGATATGCCAGCCCTGCACTTTGCATGATCTTATCCTCTCAAAAAATTAAAATACTAGCCTGAAGTGACTTCATAAGTATATTATAAAAAAGAAACAGTCACTAGATATGCCATTCTTCAAATAAAATACAGTGTACAATCATCTCTTATCAGGGAATGCACTATTTTCATATATGAATTAAATAACATTCTTTAACAATCGCTTGAAAAACACA
This sequence comes from Limnodromus scolopaceus, assembly GCA_028565335.1. Classification (NCBI taxonomy): domain Eukaryota; kingdom Metazoa; phylum Chordata; class Aves; order Charadriiformes; family Scolopacidae; genus Limnodromus; species Limnodromus scolopaceus. The sequence goes on from JAOXNO010000020.1 coordinate 661,785, forward strand.
ATGAACCATGGTAATATTATATCTTCACAATTTTGATTTCTTACACGTTTTGCAAAAGACACTTTTCAAAGTGGTCTCTCCCTACACACATAGATACTTTTACCAAATAGCATCTCCCAATGCACACAGGTGCTTTTGCCAAAGACATTCCTTATACAATAATTTTGAAGTATGGAACGCTTTAAGTTCCGGGGCTGCAGCAATTATTACATGCCCAATGGAAGAGTTCATCCCCATTTGCAAACGCAACAACTTTTATTCAAAAAAATAGGCCCTGGAGTTTTCTACAGATGACTATGCACTTTTCAAAAATACAGTTCTGTTAGAAGTGTTGCATTGGCATAGCTTTGTCAAATGGATATTTATGCTGGAATGTGCAGTACCCTGCATTAGGTGAAATTAGAGGTAGAAATCATTGTCAAGGTTAATGCCGTTCCTTAACTCATACTCTTACTCCGATAGTTCCTTCCTGCTCACCCCCCCCAGCTAAAGAGGCTAAGTAAAACAAACAAAAGCTAATTAGAGACAGCCTAATTAAAAATACATTTGAACCTTTCAGTTTCTGGTTTCTAAGCCCAAGTGATACATGTTTTCAAAGCAACACCTCTCCGATATCGGTGGCTCACGATTCACTCCTATACCCTTGCCTTCCATGGAGGCAGAGACACCCTCCAGCAAGAGCTGGGGTGGAGGAAAAGGAATTGGAGTAGCAGCATCAAAAGATGTGGTTTGAGGGGAAAAAAACCATCCTTACTAGCTTTATCAATGCTATTTAGAACTAAAGAAAACTGGGAAAGGACTAAATCCAGCAGTCGCCATGATTTGCCATATGAACTAGATTCTGGCCACCGTCCAACAGGAAATAGATGCACCACTATCTTTACAGCAACATTTAGTATCTTATAAATATATTGACACAAATAACATGGTGAAATTTTGATCTGTCACAAAGCCAAGATTTTCTTGGTGACTGGGAAATACACAACAAACATATTTGAATCATAACTTCAGAGAGAAAGAAAACATCATAGGAACTGATGTTGTCCTAATAAAAAAACCAGTTAGGGAGATCAGCACAAGCCTTAAACACCCAAACAAACCACTGTTTTTGTTAGCAACATTCGGAGTTTGCCAACCACTTAAACGCTTTTATAATGTAGGACCCCTGAATCTGAGTTTGTTTATACTGAGCTTGGCAATGTATTGTCAGTTCTCTCCAGTTAAGGGAAGTTATTGCTTGGAGCACTTTATGATAACTGAGTGGGCAAAACGGTTGTGCTAAATAAATAAAATAAATCCTCCATATGTAGAGGTTTATGTTCTAAACTTACCATGGCTCAAACCAGAGCAGAATTTCTGATTTAGAGGAGTATAAACACACCAAAACCAGGCAGAATTCGCTCAAGAAATATTTTTTAAAAAATGTGTATTTTCCTGTCTTTCTATAGATATATACATATTCTTCTAGCTTCAGTGATCCAGCAATATTTGCATCTGTTCAGACACGTAAACCTATTTTACAGCATTTCAAAGGAGGGAAAAACATAATGAATTATGACAAAATAAATAAATAAATAAAGGTCACACTGAATCTAAGCCAGGCTCATTACAACTGCCCTTCCCTGCTGCAGTAAGGGACAACTGCCCTTCCCCTCTGTGTCCCCACGATGCTCCATCAGACCCCAGCCGCTGCCAAACCCCACGCAAACCACTTCTTCTTCAAGGGAGCCCGAGCACCAGCTTCACTGAATAATCTTCAGTTCCACCGAAAAGCACCCCCCGAGCCTTAGTCTCCCCTTTGAGACAAAGAGTCCATATAAGCAGAGGGAACTACCAAAATCTTCCTTGCACTAGCCACGGACTTGACTTTTGATCTTACGCTATCCAGTGGTGACTCCCACGCTGAAACCAGTGCTTGCTGCATCAAAAATACTGTCTATTTCACAGCATTGCTCTTTACTATACTTCCAACCTGAAGGACTCGATGGAGTTCAACAGAAATTAACATCACCTCTCGCTCATCTATATAAAAATTACAATGCAATTTCTTCAAGAAAGTATGTTTTTTACTTCATTTTGACCAATGCTGCTCGTACTCCTAGAGCGAACCACCTCCGTGGCCAGAGCAATCGAACCCGCTAATGTAGATGGAAAAATGGGGGGAGGGAAGGCAGCAGGAGCAGAATAATGCATAGCTTAGTGTTACTGCCTGGGAAACCGCTCCCGGGGCCGGCGGGACCCACCGAGCCTCAAACCGCCGGAAAGGAAGAGACACAGAATGGGATTTTTCATATTTTTCCACAAAATCCATATCAGTAAAACTCTAATATCACTTACTGTGAAGTGCCATTTTATGCCAACTCATTTCTTGCATCAAAGTGGACTGTCTTTATTAACAACTATTTATTTTATTAAGTGTTATTATTTAATGAGCAAGTATAAACAAAGAGCAGCAATCAAGCATTTAATCTCCTGCACCATACTACGAGCTCCCCTGGAATCAGCAGCTGTAAAACATGCCTGCAAAGGTAGTGTTAATTGTTATGCAATGGGAGATCAATTGTTCTGTCTGGATGACCACAACACAGGACTGCAAAAGTACAAAAAATTAAAGAATACAGTGACCTTACTAAAGAGCTACGACTCTAAAAAGTCTTGTTTTATAGTGAAATAATCATAAAAATATAGTGAAAAACAGAAACAAGGTGTCTAAATGTAATATATTAAAAAAATGCAATAAAAAAATTCACCAAAACAAACAAGAACACCCATTTCACTCTTTCACCACCCACTTTTTGTAGGTCCCCCTGCCCAGGGGTCACGCTGGTAGCAGAGAGCTCCAAAGGACCTGTTTGACCACACTTCCTCCAAGGGGATTTTATCCTGACTGTGAATGCTATTTGATCATCAGTGCAATCTGTGAACTACGTTTTAATGGCTAACAGAGCAATCCATCAACATTTTCAGAGCTGAAAAAGCTGATAAGCAACCAAAAAGTTTCCTCTCATTCCTTTCATTTCCTATTGCTCACAGGTCAGGGACCAAGTCACGGTATTTCTGTAGCACCCGATTGTTTCACTAATGCAAATGGCTGCAATTTTGAATAAATATTAAAAAATTGTTCAAAATTGCACAAAATTGTTCCCTGAATTATTACAGTCAGCTTAATGCTCTTCCACCCAAACTACTTATAAGAACTTTAAAATTGACAGCACTATAGACTTAAACCGAAGAATATTACAACATACAAAAGTACCAGCACATACAAGTAACCTACTGTATTTTATATTTCCATGCAGAAAAACATGAGAAAGCACTGAAACACATTAACAGCAAAATACTTTCTAAAGGCCTACAGATATCCACATTTCAAAACTTTACCCAAGAGAAACAGAATTCTTAGAATATTTCGTATCAACCGTTGCGGGAGAGAGAGCAAAAAGAAAAGCTACCTCTTTCCTTCTAGTTTTTTATTATGGTACCGCAATGCCTTCATTAAAAACTTCATTTTCAGAAAGCACCACAAGCTCATTTTAACAGCTGAAGAATTCAGTCTACAAAGAACAACTCTCCTCTCTCACTGGCGAACACCAAATACATCCCCTGCAAAAACCCAAACTCACTTATTGTCTGTAAACAATCAATAATTTTTTTTTTTTTACATCATTGATGACAAACTAGAGTAGCAAGTAAACACTGTGCCATTGACAAATAGTAAAAAAGCACGCTGTGAATCGTTACAAATGAAATCCCCCACTTTAGTTACTTATACCTTTCTAGAATAAACTATTTTTGCAGAAAAGGGAATTGGAACATGGAACTGAAAAATGGACATGTCAAAGTGAGTTGAGTTCTTCCCAGTTAATACCCCCCTGTCTTCATTGGGATCGTTACGTTTTGATCTCATCATTTCCACAAGCGCCACAATCCCAGTTTCCTTCCCCCAAACACACAATAAAAGGATGAGTTTGTGTTATTGCATGCCTGTAGGGGTGCGGGTATGTGTGTATATATATGTATAAAAACACACTTCTATTTATTTTGCTTCACTTTCAAATTACCTCTCTCAAAGAGCCAACAAATAAATGATGCAGGGATGTGGGAAAAGACCTTCCTGAAAAGGCCTGACAAAAGCAAAGGCTCTTTTTCATTCTCTGCCCCACAACAAAGGATCTTTTCTCGCCCTCATATTTGCTTTTCCTGCGGCGAAAGCTGCCACGTAGAACCCGGCACCACTATCCCTTGCAGTGCCTTGGAAAGTTGTGACTCCAAGGACAGGCGTGGAAGCGAAGCCCCTCTTCTTCAGGCCCTTTGCACCCTGAGAGATGCCATACGTACCGCAAACCCACGCAGTCTCCTATTCTTTTGTTCATTCAAACTAAAGAATTTTAGCTAGCCGTTTTTCCGCCGCTGTACCCTCACCAAACCGCAGGTGGAAATGCTCATCACTCCGACGTGTCCACATCTCCCTTGGCCCAAGAAGCCCCAGACCATGCACAGTTCTGTGCAGTAGCACCAAAATATAATCCGTTTAGAGTTATACACGTACATCTCAGTTATCTTCTTTGTGTTTAAAGAGATACCGATTCTTTAGCTTGGCAGACGATCCAAAAAAATTAAAAATAATATGCTAATCTGGTAGTTGAATGACTCCTTCAACGGCACAGCTTAAGGCTGGTATTTAGGCAAGTTTCATAATCTGGGATAAATTCCTATTTCAGTAAAGCTATTAAACTGATTTCTTAAGTATGACATATTAAATACTGAATCAAGAGACTCATGTAAACACCTTTATCATGCCACAGTCCTCTCTACACTAACTAGCACTTTCAGGACTAATAAGTGATGGCAAACTATTCACAGCTAACTTCTTCAATCAAACTACAATCAGCAAACTAACAGTCACCTCAAATCAAAGTCTGATGATGAAGTTACAAGGCAGATACACAGAAAATTGTAGAGTTAACAGTAGGTCATTGTTCAATATAAACCAGGGGAACGACCAGGTGGGACAGTGTAAAACAAAGGTCAGGTGCACGGTCAGAGAGCTTTATAACTATTGTTTCTGTAACAGATTAAAGGTTGAGTCATGTAATATTTCTGCCTCATCTGCCCCACAAAATAAACCTCATGTGCAGCAAGTCAGAATAACACCTGAACAAAGAGTCTGCACACAAACCACAGCAGGATTCTAAGCCTTTATCAGATAGGTTATTACCTTCTGCCACAACTCATGCTTGGAAACTAATTCCAGTATTTCAGAAAATGATTAGCACTCCCGTCTGTCTGCTTTTTACATATGCTTTTATCTTTCCAAGTGACAGCAAGAGCCAGAAAAAAAAATCCAGAAGCCTTCCTCCACCTGTATACAAACTGCTCCTGAAACAGGAACATTCTGTTTGCAATTTCCTCAAGTTTTCCAATAACTTTCAGTCACGATTAGAAGCCTCGGGACATCATTAAGCCTTGCAAGCCTCAAGTTATTTACCCTGCAACAGCATCCGTAATAAGGATTTTTACAGCCAGAAAAAGCACCCAAACGAAATCAATTTACAGTAGGAAGCCCAGCAGCTAGCGAGAGCGACTTTTCCCCTCCGCATTGCCCTGGGACAATAAAACCAGTTTCCTTCCCCGCCTGCCACTAGCAAGTGGAGATAGCCCTCTAGCTGGTACCATTTCCATGCCCTGCGTGCCAGGAAACAGTTGTGGCCAGTGTGTAGGTAGATTTCCTTGCCCTCATATATCCCAGTGGGTAGACATCCATGGAAAGGTTTAAAAAGAAGCAGGAATAATGATGTTGCAGACTGCACGAGTAGAAAACAAAGCTAAAGGAGAGGAAGGAAGAAGAGCACACAGGACTGGAGATGCCTCCAGTAGAGAGAGCCAAAAGGTGTTATTGAAATTAGTAAATAAAGGCATAACCAAAATTATGGAGCAAGTCACAGCAGTGTCTCCCAAAGACAGACTGAGAACATCCTGGAATACTTCAGTACTGCCATGTCCTGTCACAGCACTGTGGAACAGCTTCTTTGGGGGAAAAAGTAAAGAGGTAAGTAAATTGCCTTAACAGAGCAAAGCAAAAGCCAAGACGAGCTCTTCCCGAACACTTTTATTTCAATTAGACCAAATGCATAAAGAATTAATCTTAGGATATGTGTGGCCACTGAAAGAATCTCCCCCAAAAAACACATCTATGAATTGACTGTTTCTTTATCATATACGCTCTTGGTATGTAACAGCTCCAAAACGAACCATTAAAGGCTGCCAAATGAACATCTGCTTTTAAATAAATGTAACTGTGCATACGTTCAGAGCAACTCAGAAGGGTTAAGAATAAATCATTCCCTTCCCTATCAATGTTTACCACATGTTAATGCCATTTTCTGTATTTTCAGCAGAATTTAAATTATGTTATTATTCAGATTTGCTACCAATAAGTACAGAGATGGCTGCCATCCATGACATCAGGACAAACCTTTTAAGTGGATTGCATATTTTCAAGCAAACAGCAATTTTTATGCCTAATATTTTTCACACAGACAGAACCTTTCATTCAAAAAGACATTAGTTAAGCATTGTAACACCCCTCCTAAACCATTTACATAAAGACAATCATACATTTATGGTAAAGGCTCATTTCTGTTACATTGTGGCTTCCATTTGAATAATTCAACGCATTTTATAAATATGTGATGATTTTAAATTTAATTAGAAATGAACTTTTCCATTGGGGATGGAGAAAAAGGATTAATGAGGCAAGGAAAAGAAAATGAAGCACTTTAGCCAGAGTCGCAGAAATCTTTCACTATCAGAACCCACATATTTAAACAAGAAATAAACAATTTTGAGTAAATAAACATTGAATTATCAATAAAAAAATAAAAAAATATTATTGCAATACTATACTGAAAACTACTTATAAAAAGAAGTATTTAAAAATGTATTTTTTCACTAAGCAAGTATCAAAAGGAAACAGGTGAAGAATGCCATCAATTTTGATAGTTGTAGAGTCAACAATTTGTTCTTGATGCCAGCAGCAGCAGTTTTAGTGCCACCCCTGTGCACATGGACACACACACACACAAATACACACACACAATGGGACAGCAGCTGGGGACTTCAACTAGGACAACATTCATTTTGATACTCAACTTTTCTTGTTCCAGTACACACACAGAAAGCCCCCAACAGGTATCAATGAGAAGTGACGTAGCCCCGCACAAGCAAGAGGTGCGAGGACTTCCCAAGGCCCCACTTCCATAAACACAGCACACTTCATTTTACTACTGTGAATAGTCACACGGCTCTCCCTAACCCTACTCATTAAAACAGAACTGAGCCTATCTGCAGCAGAGAACTAACCTACTATTTGGAACTTGGTTGAAACTGTTAGGCTACACGGAAATCTACGTGCAGTGAAAAGGTGATTTCAATCCAGGTAATAACGACTAGCTAACCAGACTGTCCTTCTCAATATGCTGATCAAGGATTAAAAGATTATGGGCACCTGACCTTCTTTTATCCCCATGCACTGTGTTGATTCAAAATTCATCACCTCAAGTCTTCTCTGTTTTTTCCCTAAATTGGGAGCTTTCCTGTAACACTGTGCAGCTAG
>JAOXNO010000020.1:673373-694252 GCA_028565335.1 Limnodromus scolopaceus
GGCGGACGCCGCCCCGGGGCGCTCCCCGCGTCGCCCCTGCCGCCATGTCCCTTACCGCGGCTTCCTTCCTGCTGAGGCGAGGGAGAGCGGGGCCTGGCCCCACCGGGAGGCGTCTCCTCCTCACCCCGGCCTGGGGCTGAGGAGACTCGAGAACCGCCGTGTTGGGGCCTTGAGGGGGTTGTTTTGTTTTTTTTTTTTTAATTTATTTCTGAGGCGAGGCGAAGCTTCAAACTTGTGCCATGCAGTTAAGGTGGCGAAGCGCTGTATCGTTCTTGGTCCCTGGCCAGCTGCTGCAGATAAGACCTGTGAATTAACTGGGGGTTTTGGGGGCACTAGTGACGCTCCTTAGCTATAGCATGTGGATGGCGTGTCCTGTTTCTGGTGTTTAATTCACCTTTTCGCGGCAGAGCTGGCTTCCCCTGCCCTCTAGAGCTGTCATTCTGAGGGGACGGGGCACTGCGCTGGCTTGAAACCTGGTTGCAGGTCAGGAGGCCGCCGGCAACTTCATCTAGTTTGGTTTCTGTTGAAAAACACCTTTCGCCTTAATAAAACTCAGCCAGATCCTCGTCCTTCTTGCCCAGGGCAAGCAGGTGTGCTTTATTTTCCCCCCTTACTCTGCAGGGATTTGAAGTGTGGCTGTGGTGTAGTGAGCTGGTGACTAAAAGGAAATCTCAGCGATTTGGTTATTCACAGCAATCTGCGGGATTGGGGAGAATAGTAGTAGTGTTGGGCGTCCTGGGCTTTAGAGTGCACCTTATTGTTGTCGAAGTCCTCACTCCTAGTGCCTATACTTTTTTTTTTCCTTATCTTTCCACTCCTTATTTATATATGCAGTTGAAGCATTCCACTTCCGATGGCTGTTGGGAGGCTGAAAGAATTCAGGTCTAGTGTTCTGAAAGATGTTGTATTTGGGTAGAAGAGGCCACAAGAATCACTAGCTGTGTGTCTGAGTGGCTACTGGAAAAGCGAGAGTACTCCTTTGCAGGAATGGTTGTATCTGTACACTTCATATATGCCAGCAAAGGTACAATGGTAAACAAATAGGTGTTTTTCAGCAGAAGTCAGGTCTGTTCTATCGGGATCAAAAAAGTTTGGTAGCAACTGGTTACGGTTGTAGTAAGTGAGATTTAACGTAGTAAGAATTGCGTGATTCCTGCTAAAGGTTTGGTACGTTATTACTGTTAAATAGTTCAAGTCATATTTCCTGTAGATACTGTTTTTTCACAGAAGGTAACGTGGAGAGCTAGGACTAGTTTACTGTTAAGAGTATTTTTTGCTGTTTCATGAAAAGCAGGCAACTCTTTGCCCTCCCTTATGTCACTTTGGTTAGCAGGACTTTGGCTCGTGCTAAAAGATGCAGGAGCTAAACCCATTAGATGAAAATATGAAGTTAGTATTAATTAATAGGTGAAGCTAATCATGTGACATTGAAGCTGTCTGAGGAAGTGGGAATTAACACTTCATAATGTGTTTCTAAATGTCATTCTTAATTGTATCACCAGGATTGCTCGCCATCTGTCAGCCAGGTAGGAAGGTTATTTTTACGTGTACCAAGGATATCAGTAAGAAGATGAATGTGCTAATTCTATTTGGGGCAGACGTTTTTCAAAGAAAGACTGAGTTAACTTAAACTGTATTTTTATTTTTTTTTTCTCACAGATGTGGCCCTTGTTTAAGGATAGCCCCGGCTTTCAATGCTCTGAGTAATAAATATCCCCAGGCAACGTTTTTGGAAGTAGATGTACATCAGTGCCAGGTTGGTATTGGAAAACATATTTTCAGTCATAAGAAAAAGAGCGGGTAATGTAGTGGATGGGAAACTTGAAGAAAAACTGTGGCTGTTCACACATTTGGTGAATCACAAATAGCCGTGTTGTGAAATTCTCAAAGTCAGGATCTGCACAAAGATGTGAACAGACAACACTTTTGTTTTGAAAAGTATAGCTGCAGCGGTGATGTCCTTCATGTAAGCAGTGTACAGACAGTTTAACAGTTCCTGCTGCTTGTACTGTTTAGATAATACTGATAGACATAGAGCGTAGCACCACTATGAATAAAAAACCAGTAAGTCTTTCCAAACAAATAGTGGCATAATTATTAAGCAAAATGAAAAATGCAGTAAACTGATCTGATTAGTGGGACGAGATTCCTCTCAAGTGCTCCTTAGCTGTTTTTAACAGACAACAGTGTTGCAGATGAGCTATTGATTGACTTAAGGGTTGTTAACAAAAATTAACAATGGTGTGTTGAAAGGAAGTATCTTGAATTACTACAAATTATAAAGGCACGCGATGAATATAAAAGTGGCAACAATGTTTGCAAATGACAGTAAATTACAGAAAGGTTTGGGAAAGACTATTATGGGTGCATACCAGGTAGAACACAGGTAGAAAGCAAATGGCTGCAGTTCCTGGGTGTGCATCTCTGTGGCTTGGGAGAGGAAGGACTGCAGGTGTAAAGAAAGCTTGTAAAAGAAAAGTGTTAAATTAAGCCATTCTCCACTTCTGAGAGCGAGTGAGTGATAAGATTTTTATGGTGTACCAACAAATCTACCGGCAATGTGAAGTCCATTCAAAGAACGCCCAAATGTGTAAAGGTTTAGGAGGATCTGAAGAATTTAAATGCATTTGAAATGGTTGTCCGAGTTAAAGCTGTTTATAAAATAACAAATACTGTTTGGAGTGATGTAGTTTGATTAATATCTTGTGTGTGCAGCGTCGTGTAGGTGAAGCAAGCTGATGTTTCTATCTGCTGTTGGTAACTCTCTGTGAGGTAACACTTGTAACTCATCTCTGCCTTCTAGGGAACAGCTGCTACCAATAATATATCAGCAACACCTACGTTTCTGTTTTTCCGAAACAAAGTGCGAATCGACCAATATCAAGGAGCAGATGCTGTGGGCTTAGAAGAAAAAATTAAACAGCACCTGGAGAATGATCCTGGAAACAGTGAAGATACAGATATCCCAAAAGGATATGTATGCATCTTTTCACATGGTTTTGTTTGTGTAATTTGAACACTTAAAACATATCGCTTGTTTTTAAAACATACCCTAAGCCAAATAATAGTACTTCAGTCAAAACTGCAAGTCCCCGTGGCTTTGAGAAGATCACCTGTCTGGGTTTCCTTTTTCAGCCAAAATTAAATGATTAACATGTACATATGTAGTACATATGGTTATAGAATTGTAAAATGTTTTAAGAAAAATCTCCATCTGTAGCCCTTAGTCATGAAAATCATGAGTTTCAGGTTTTTGGATGAAATTTTTGCTCCAGCTGCGTATTCTGCTTCTTTCCTCTTCTCAGACATCCTAGTGTGTCTTCCCAAAATGTTTTTTGAAGTGTAAAAATGTCCATGCGAAAAGACATTGTTAGACATGGTTGAAAAGTTGCTCTGATTTTCCTTAAGAAATCCTCCCTTATTTATGTGGTGGGAGGATCATTTAGATTTTTCCTTTTTTATTCTTGCTCCCCACCCTTTCTTTAATCCTCTTTATTTCATTGTTTGGTTTTTTTTTTTTTAAAGAGAGGCAGAGATTCTGTTGCCAAAGGAATTAACCTTTAGAACCATTCAGCTCCATCTTTCTCTCTAGCCGCTTGCCCTGAAAATAGGATGCCTTTGGGAGGGGATTGTTAGATAAATGATATTTCATGGTATATTTTCTTTCACCTAATTGCTAATGTTTAGAAAAGTGGGAGATGTTGCACAGTGTTCTCTTTAGATTTCTTCTTGCCTGTAAAAGCATGGCAAGGATATAAATATATATAAAGTAAAAAATATGTCGCAGGCATACTTGGAAAGGATTATGTGCCCCGTCTGAGCGATGTACAAGATGCTGACTGTGAATTTGCTTTCAATTTAATGCTTAATGTGCATGGTTTTGCTTCTGTAGGGGCACTGCGTGTCACTCCAGTAATTGCTGATCAGGCATTCACAAATAATCTAAATTAAATAACTTGTAACTTTTTAGTAATTTATAAAAAAGTGAACATTTCTACATATATGTTCTCAGATGCAATGGTTTTTAAACCTCACATCAAAATATCTCATAACTAAAACTTGATTTTAATTTTTTTCCAAATAATTTAAAAATTGTATTCATTAATGTATTTTTTTTTATCATTGCGTGATTTGCCCACGTCTTCTAGGTACATTAAAACTTTATAGGGATGCTTGAATTTTTGGCCAAAATTTCCATAAGGGAGCAATACCAGCAAACCAGAAATATTGGTTCTCTCAGGAAACGATTTTCACCGTGTTCTGCCTGTTCTCCTGTTTCCTCAAGGCAACTGTGCGTTACGAATCCTAAGCCTGTCTGCCAGCGGCACTGACAAACGCATGTAAATGAGAGCGCTGATGTGACAAAACGCTTTCCTAGAGCTGTCCTCTTAGGTGGTGTTCTCCAAGCAACCCTCGGTGTAATATTACTCCTTAAACGGGATTGTCTATTGTTCTGCCCAAAGTATAAACAGTTTTGTGGTGTGTTATGTTTCGCTTAAATCGGATGTCACAGCTGAGTCCTTGGCTCGTTGCTGTAGTGTGTGTGTTGCTCTGCATTAGCAAATCTAATGCCTTGAACTTAGCTGTGATGACTTATCTGTAGAACCCAAAATTCTGCTGTTAAATGTTAAAGGAGGTGGTGTCTTACCCCCACGAATTGTGTCCCGAGTATGTCCAGGCTCTATGGGCCCAGCGGGAGCTCCATTTGACCTGTCAGTGTAGCTGAAATGCTGGTTTAGGTTATGTTTGACCCAGACTGGACTGCTGTGGGCTCGGGGAAAGCATCTTCATCTTCTTGGAGCTGTGTGTTCCTTCTCTTCTCTTACCTTGTATCTCTACCAAGTGTTGGAGTTGCAAGCTCGGCTTTCATTTGGATTTCAGGAGGGGGATAAGTATATTTTGCTCAGAATAACGTAGTTGCAAGAGCTAAGGGAAGTGGGGTACGGGAACTGAGTTGTTTTCTCTCAGCAGCCCGTTTTCAGATTCTGTTTGTATCATGAAGTTATAGCCTGAATTGTATGCAGTAATCTTGGAGCTAGTGTATGCTTTTTTTCCAAGAGTGATATATTACTGTTTGTGACCTAATATCTGTCTTAGGAGGGTATTTTGGATTGTAATCCTAAAAGCTCCTTCACATTTTTACATCTGGAGTGCTGTCTGTACACTGATCTCAAGTTTGTGCTGTTAGTGTGAGACATTGATACTGTGTCTTCAGGCCTCAACATCTGAAATACTTGATTTTTAGCCTGGTTTACTGTGCTTCTGTTGGACTTGGTTTACTTTAGTTGCAGGCAAAAAATTCTGATTATCTGGAAATTGATACAGGTTATTCTGCCTCTGCAATAATAACACCATTTAAATGGCTGAGGCTTGGACCATGCATAGCATTCTGCTTTGAGCTGAGAGCGTGTGTATCTTAAACCTTTTAGTTGGACCTTTTACAAAAGAGCTGAGCATTAAAAGAAACTGAAGTAAAGTAGGACTAGCTTTGCATATGAAGCCTGGTAAAAACTATAGTTGTGGTCTTTTAATTTATTCTGTGATATATAGTATATTTTTAAGGAGACCCATTTCTCTTTGTCTTTTTTTTTTTCCTGTGAAGTTGATGATGGCTTCAGCCTATGTCAGTTAGTCTGTGCCATGGTGTGATTTAGGATGCTGTAATCTGAAAATTCTTCCCGTGCCCCATTTCTTACCCTCAGAATGGCAAGCACGTGTTCCAGGGGCGCAGGATTTTGCATGGAGGGGAAAAATATCGTTATGAACAGGACACATCCAAGTGCTCTAGTGTTCGTCATTTTTGCTTGTAATGTCCTTTGATGTAAGCCCCTGAGGTTTTCTGTGTATCTTGTTATTTTAATCTGTTGAATGAAGAATTTCATTCATTCCAATGCTTACTAATCCCCAATGAGTTCATGGCGCACTTATCGTGCACTCAGCAGTGCTCTTGCTTTTACTTTCAGATGGATTTAATGCCATTTATCAATAAAGCCGGCTGTGAATGTCTTAATGAGAGCGATGAGCATGGATTTGATAATTGTTTACGTAAAGACTCTACCTACTTGGAATCAGACTGTGACGAGCAGGTACAGTAGATACTTTAAGTGCGGTATTTTCAGTGATGGGCTGGTCTGCAAGTTCTAGGGGTTTTTTAAGAACTTACCTACTTTATATTTTTATGGTAGTGTAAGTAAGAGTGGGAGAAGGCAGTAGGATTTAATTAAAATTGGCATACAAAGGTCATTGTAGCATTTCCAGTTTCACATCCCTCTATGTATGGAAAAAAATTCCAAGCAGAGTAGCATTTGCTGATATTTTGAAATGACAGACTAGTGCATGTATGAATATAGTGGCAGTAAGTGCTTAATTTTATTTCAGAGCTCAGATTTATTTCTGTTTAATTATTGTGCTATGTTTGTGTAAGAATGATGAAAACAGTATTTAACAGCAACTTTTTTCTCCACAGCTGCTTATTACTGTAGCTTTTAGTCAACCTGTCAAGCTTTATTCTATGAAACTTCAGGGGCCAGATAACGGTGAGTGAAGTGTCTGTTTAATTGTATCTTTGAAACCAAAGCTTTGCCTGTGTTTAACTGAATTTTCTAAAAATGTCACTGTTGTCCCTGGAACCATTTACCTCCTGAGAATCCCACAGTAGCTTCAGTAAATTTGTTGTTAATGAGTTACATGACAAAGGATCTCGTTCACTTTTCACTGCCCTGGTGCATGAGTATTTGGTGTGTTGTGGCTATAAGTATTTACTATAGTTTGATTTGCTGCAAAGAGGAAATTACATTTAATTCAAGAATTAATGTGAGAGCTACTGAGAGGCATAGCTTAGTTTTTACAGTAACTCAGTTTACATTATAAAATGACAAACTGTTCAGGTGTGCAAAACTAGTATTTTTTTAGACATTTTAGTGGACTTTTTTGTGGGATTCTGTCTGTCCCTGACACGTAGAGGAGTAGTGCAGCTTTGCATGTCCTTCAGTGTCCAGGCTGGTGATGTGGGATTGGCAGAGAAACAGTAGAAGTATAGAAGAAGCTCCTGCCTTCCTCAAGTGGTATCTAGAGACTGGGATAAGCGAGGGCTTCTCAAGCAGCATTTTGAAAATATGTTTAAACAATGGAATACCACTCCTATATTTTAACACAGGGCAGGGTCCAAAGTACATAAAAATCTTTATCAACCTTCCTCGATCTATGGATTTTGAAGAAGCGGAAAGAAGTGAACCAACTCAAGCCCTGGAGCTGACCCCAGATGATATTAAAGAAGATGGTATTGTCCAGCTTCGCTATGTAAAATTTCAGAATGTTAACAGTGTAACTGTAAGTAAAGTTTCTGTCCTGAGGTCTGGGCAGGCTGAAAACTTCATAGGCTTTTAAAACAGTGTGTGTGTTCGTTGATTTCGTTGCAAGTGACTTTGCACAGGTTTCCCATAGGCGTTCTGCTCTTAAGTGCAATATAGTTGATTGAATTAGACTATATTTTAGTGGGCTGGCCGCAGAAATCACCAGCTCATTATGAGTTACAGGTAACTGCAGAATATTGAAGCACTCTGTCTCTGCATCACACTTTTTCTTCTGTAAAACGTTTCTGCTAAATTTCTGAATTACTATTTGTGGACTGCATTTTAGATCAATCGGCTACTTTCATGTTTAGCGATATTTTACTAGCAATTATTTTAAATGTAATGGGAGGTGAACCTAAAAAACCTCCTTTTTGTGTCTGTTATTTCGATGGCATTACCTTTGCAACCAACTTTATCTCCCCCCCAAATGAAATAGAGATGGGTCACGTAGGCTTATATTCTACGCAGCTGTGCTGACAAGTACAAGTTACGTATTTGTTCTTTAATGAAATCCTGTGTCAGCTTTAGGCAGGATGATGTGCAAACACCAGACAAGTGATAAGGTGATTAAATAGATGTTCTGCTTGTTTGCACTCTGTGTGTGGGTGCTGCAGTAGCACTCCCCTAGTTTCCTACCTAAACCTGCATTTGGAATTTAAGACCTCATTTGTTTGTCTCTCTACTTGTTGAATTGTTCATATGGTTCCGGAGACACAATCTCTGAAGGCGCTGCAGTTCACCTCTGTTCCACAAAACTCAGAACTTTTTCCATACTCACAATAAAGTGTGGAAACATCCACAAAACATCTCAATGCTCTTCTCAAAGTTCCTTACTAATACTAAAAAGTGTAGTGGTTCCAGCAATGATTCCTTAGTTCATATTTCAAAAAAAAAAAAATCACCTTTTCACCTTTGATATTTGTTTGAAACCCTAAAATAACTTCATATACCTAGTATTCATGCTGTAAAACACATAATTATGCAAACTGTAAACCACACAGTCTTAGGAGCTTGCAGGCATAGTTGAATTAGTATTTAACTTCAGGTCAGATTCCAGTGAATAGTGAATTGTGACTTCTTAGATCCTGTTTTTGTTTGCTGAATATGGTCTCGGGTCAGAAGCAGAAGCTGGGAATATCCAAGCTTTGTGGGGTTTTTAACAAACTACCAGGGAAATAACAGCATTCTATTTAATCATTATTTAAAACAGGAGGACAGTAGCTTCTCTAAAGGTTACAGAGGCCTTAATGATTGAAAGAGTGTTAATTTGGTTAGTTCCAAAATGTTTGTTTTATGTATTAATTCAGGGATGGATTGTTTTAACTCTTAATGTTTGGTGGTTTTTTAGTTGTTTGTCCAATCCAATCATGGTGATGAAGAGACAACAAGAATTACATACTTCACATTTATTGGAACTCCAGTCCAAGCAACAAATATGAATGACTTCAAACGAGTGAGTCCTCTTTCTTAAAAGCACTTTTGTATGTTTTAAACTGACTCAAAAATAGGTAGATGAAACAAATACACTTGATTGTTACTACAGTTCCACAACTTAAGGTAGTTTTGGCTTCCAAAAGAAAATGTGCAGCTTTAATCTTGCAGATGTTTGGTCTTCCTTAAAAGTTTTAGTTCACCAACTTTTTAAAAACAACTGGTGAGAATGTATGTATGAAAGCTTGAGGGACTGAGGAGCTATACACACTATAGACAACATTGGGTTTTTTTAACAGCTGTGAGATTTATGTCTGGATTTCAAAACTTGCTTTCTGGTGGCTTTCAGGAAGTAGAGAAGCAGTGGCATGGACAAGTTAGGGAGACTCGTGATTTACTTGACTTCTGCTTTGAAAGATTGATTCACTGGGCAACATTCAGCTCGAGAGCTGCAAAATACTTGCTCACAAGGTGTCTGTTATTATTGAACATATCTGCTTTATAAAGAGGGAATGAAGAAGCAAGCGACTTGTTATGGTGTGACTTTAGACACTCTAGTGCTGAACACTAAGGCACTCTCGGTCCTTGATTATTTTTTTTTTTTTGAGAATGAAATGGTTTTGAAAGGATTGAAACTTTAAAGCTACCTGCAGCTTTTCAAAATATAGTAAGTCTCTTTAAAATAAACTGCTTTAAAACTTAGTAGCCTTTCTAAAAGGGCAAATCCTGTTGTAACACCAGCCTACAAACTACTGTGTGAGTGACCAGGAACATCAGGAGCACCACAGAATGTATTGCACAAATTACCTGTAACTTCAGAAGGTTAAAAACACTCTCAACGTGTCATGTACTTGAAAATTTTCACGTCAAAACTTGGTCTTAACTTCTACATATAAAATATATCTCTGCAGGCAATAGTTAAGTTAATAAGTAAGAGTTTACAGGGTCTGTTGCTTTTCAGTGAAACTTGAAGTTGTTGAAAAAGTTTTTCTAACATACTAAAATTAACTGGATAGCAATGTTAGCACTTCCAATATTTAGAATTTCTATTCCAAAACTAGAAACATGTTAATTGATTTACAATCTGCTTACATTTTTTGGTTTATACAGCTTTTCTGTTGGTATTTACGGTATTAGGGCATCCCCTGCAATGAGCTGTGCAATTGCTACTTTAATATCGTTATCTGCAGTATTTCCTGGTATCCTTGTGAGGGGGATGGGACTCTGACTCAGTATTTGATCTCTGTGTCACTTTCAGTTCTCTGTAAATTAGTTTTGCTTTCAAAAGTACTGAAAGTTTATTGTCAACAAGTGCACTCGTTAAACCTGATCTTCTGATTGTTAAAGTAGTGATTCTTTTTTTCTTTTTTTTTTTTAATTGTGGTGTTAGCATTGTGTGGGGAGCGTCAGGGTGTTAAGGAGCTGGTCAGGACAGCCTTAAATAGAGGAGCAGGTGTTACTGGGGTATGACATGGCTGATCCTGTCTCAATTCAAATACTCCTCAATGCTATGTGCAATACTCCTGCTTTGCTTCCTGAACATGTAGTTTTAATATTAGGCTGTTAAAATATTTCACCATAACAAATGGGATGTGCAGTCTGGCAGAGTTGCAGCGCTCTTAGGAATTTTAACTTTTGTTTCCTCTCTTCCAGTGATGCTGTCAGTTATGAAACCTTAATATAGCGTTGGGCATTAATTATATTTAGGCTTGTAGATCAACTGGGAAACCTTATTTTTCTTTTCATCTCCTTGAGTAGTTACCCACGCTACTCCTCACTGCTTTCATCTGTCTCGCTCCCCCATCTCACTCTGTCTCTACTGTTCATGTTCCTCTTCTAATTATGACAGAAATAGTGTTGTGATATGATTAACAAGAGGGGGGGATGCTTTTTTTTTCCCTCTTGAGTTTTTGAGGAGCATTTGTAAAATCTGCTGATTTGAAGGGTTTGAATTAAGAAGTGGACATGGGTGTGATTCCAGTTGTGTTTTTATGATTGATCACGTTGGTGCTCAGTTGATTGTATGCACGTTCAGGTTCAAAGTAAAAAAAACCCAAACACATTAGTTTGTATGACTTCTAAAAATCAGGCTAATGTGTTTTGCTTCCCAGCTGGGACGGGATCTGAAGGCATGCTTAGGTACAGCCACTTAGTGCTCAGCAGTTGATGATTAAGGTGCAGAACTGCAGCTCCCGTGTCCTTCAGACAGTCAGGGAAAACTCCTAGTTGCTCGTGTAGTGCTGTGCTAACAGCAACAGGGCTGTCAGAAGAATTGCCTCTTCTTGATCAGGGAGTTGGTTCACATGTTTAATATGAATGAGACATTGTTTCTGTTAATTATGCTGTCAAACACAAAGCTAAAATTCTTCTACTCTGAAAAATAACAGAAGCACTAAGCAGGTGTGGTTGAGGCCAGAACCACTAATGAAGGATTGACTTAAGTTAGGTTGGACATACATAGAGTCACAGAACAGCCCAGGTTGGAAGGGACCCCTAAAAGATCATCTGGTCCGACCTTTGATGGGGAAGGGAGCCTGGATGAGAATATTGAGCACCTTCTCCAGTCCCATTTTGAAAACCTCCAGCAATGGGGCTGCCATGTCCCTGCAGAGGTTCTTTCAGTATTGACTGGACTCATAGAAAAAATGTCTTCCCTTATGTTGCATGTAGTTGCTATTGCTGGAGTGAGTGAATAAAGTTATAGAAGCTGCTTTCACACTTATTTTAACGTGTTGTGTGTATCCTGCTCCTTGCACAACTTGATTTTAACCTCTGGGGAGGAGGGAAGTCTTTGGAGTGACAGAAGGGGACAGAAATGTTTCTGGGCCCCACAAGGCCTGACGTAAAGTATAGCTGATCGTGCAAACAACTACAGTAGACTGAGATTTTTCCAACGCACAAAGACATTTCTTAGTTGGACTCCTTTGGGCAGACAGCTAAAAGAGAGGAAAGGTGCGATTCTGGGTTTCTTAGTAGTGCCTGATAGCTTAGTGTTGGGTAGGTTCTGGTGAATCTTGTGGTGAGCTTGTAAAGGTGTGTTTGTTTGTGGAAGAGCATGCAACTGTTGATGCCCGGTATATTTCTTGTTTATTTCTCGTGTTACTGAGTGAAACATACTGCTGCTCAGATTTGAGGTTGGGGCATAGATGAATAGCGACAGGTTGTGGAGTATTTTCTATGTCCCCTCTTAAATGAAGGCTTTCTTTCTACTCAGAGCTACTGATTTGCACTACATGCTGCTGCTTTTTTTTTTCTTGTAACATTTTGTTTGTTTGTTTTTCAGCTTAACTACCCATTTCTAAAGAACTAAAAAGGCAGAAGAAATTAAAAAGTAATAATAAGATTGAAGTGGTCTTGCACTACTCCCTCCCTTGCTCCCTCTGCTCATCTAGCATCTCTTTCACCCTTCCCGCAATCTCAGCCCTGCCGCGAGAGCCGCCTTCTCTGCACCTTCCACCATCAGGAGCAGCCTTCTCTACCTTCTGACTCAGCAACTCATCCTTCCCCTCTGCTCCCCGCTCCAAACCTGCCCTTAAACACTTCTCTTTACATCCAGTCTTACAAACTGCTGTCCCACTGCTACCCTGAACTTGACCTTTTAAAGGCATGCCGTGTAGTAATCTTAGAAATTGTTTTCTGTAACTCCTTTTTCAGCCTGTGCTGAATTTTGTAAAGCTGCTTGAGCTGCAGTTTGTGAAATACTCTTGAAAAGTCTAAAAAAAGACTTGACTTTTTTTAGTATCTTAGTGGAGCTTAGTGTTCTTGGTTGTCACCCTTTAGTATGTTGCCAGAATGGGCTGCAAAGTGCTACTCTTTATTGTCCCTCTGGTGGCACTGGGTGCCTGCTCAGGGAAGACACGGTGAGGAGTTGGTGAGTGTTTGTACATACATGGCTGTATGTAAAACACCCTACTAATTTTACTTGCTTGACCTCTTAAAAAAAGATAAATCCAGAAATAACACCAACTGTTCTCCAGAAGGTTCAGTGGTAGTGTTTCCAGCCCTACGCTCGGTAATGAACCATAGAGTTGATTGTGGCTTTGTCACTGTCAGGCTCTGCACTGATGCTTGTGAAAAAGCCAAATGATTGGCAAAACAAAGCTTACTCCAAAACTGTCATCTTTTGTGTGGGAACTCCAGGCTATAGCCGCTGCCGCAGAGTGCTCTGCGCGGCACTTGTTCCTGGAAGAGGAAGGAAAACAGATCTACTTCTGAGAGAAGAATAATGACAATGGTCTGGGGAGGTGGAGTGGGATGGTCAGAAAATGGGTTTCTTTGACCTGTGATGACAAAATATGCAAATCAGTGTGATTCATTGATTTTCACAGATAATACACATGGGCGAGTTGTCAATTTCTGCCTCAGACTGGTACAGCAATCCTTTTCATTGGCGTTCCACACTTGCTAACAGCTAATCTTTAATCTTTTAACTGTGGGTTTTCTTTTTTTTCTCTTTTTTTCTTCTTTTTTTTTTTTCTTAATCTCTGTGTGAACACAGTGTGGTGCTTTGGAAATGCACAGAGAATAAATATTGCTTCTTGACACATTTAACTGTATTTTTTTTTTTTTAACTTGATTAATTGGATTTTAATGCAAGTGATTTGGCTTCTGATTCTTTTTTATTTTTTCTTCTTTCTTCACGTAGTCAGACTGGAGTTTTCCTGATCTTAAGCATTAGGTTGAATTTACAGCTTGGTGAAATGCTCCTGGTCAAGGGTTCCTTGAAGGTGAAAATGGTCTTCAGAATTACTTTCCATCAGTAGCTCTTCATTACTTTGGTGATAACTCAGCTGACCAAAAGGGGCTGGGTAGTGGAAAATTCTCCCTCTTGAAGTTTAACAAGAAATGAAGAAAGAGGAAGGATCAGGAAGAATACTTCTGGTGGCCCCATGAGCCTTCACTGTTTTAGGGCTGTGGAGGCTTTGGGGTTTTTTGTATTATTTTTGTTTTTCCCCCTAGTTCCGTATTTCACTATTGACTATGAATTTTGGGGGATATATTGCCACTTAACTGCGGAGGTAATTAATACTTAATGTGTTTGCTGTAGCAGGCAATTAGTAAGAATACAGGAAAGGTGTTACTCCTTTGTTTTCAGCATTATTATGAGTAGTAATGGGATGGTCTTTTCTCCGTTTGTGTAATCTTCAGATCTCTGTCCATGTGAATTCTGGCTGCACCTTGTCAGAGCCGTACGTGCTGCTCTCTGCTTAGATGGACATGAATCAGGAATTGGCACCTTGCCTACGGTCCCTCCTGAAACCTTACACTTTAAAGCTTTCTTTTTATTTTGGTTTGGCTTATAAATGGATATTTTTTCCAAGGGTCTGCATGAGCACTAGAACTTTGTCTGAATACTTTCCTGAAAAGTGACTAAAATGGCAGTTTCCTCCTCTCCGGCTTTTGTGCTGTTACCTTTCGGAGGGGGGCTGGCTTCCCTTCCGCAGTGCCCCACGCTGACTGTAACCCCGCAGCAGTGTGGAGTGCTGCTGGCTGGCACACGGACTCACCGGAGTGGTGGCAGTGGGGACCTTCTCTGCAAAGGGCAGCACTGAGCTGGCTCTGATTCCAGGTGGAGTTGGCAGAATTGGAGACTGGAAGGAGACTTGGTAAGGAATAATGTTTTGACGAGGCATAACTGAAAATCAGGTGGCTTCCAGATTTCTTTAGAGGTTTGAGCTGCACTATAAGGTAAATGCTCTCAGTGAGGGACACAGCAAGGGGGCCAAGGGAAATGAACAAACTAAGATTTCAGCACCCAGTGGTTCTCTTCCCACTGTAATATTTTATATCACGGATTAAGGTTGAATGCTTGGTGTCTAACACGTACCTTTTAAAGCGTGGCCTGTTCTGTTGCAGTTACTGTCTTCTAACTCAACATGAGAGTGATGCTTTGCTGTCTGAGTACTACAGATAAGGTTTTTCGTGTGTCTTGCAGCCCTCTTAACCCTTCAGAGGGATTCACAGCTTCTGCAAGTGCTACAGTAACGCATGCGTAAATGCATTGATTTAGCTGAAAATTCAGTTGCACTTGTTTATTTTGAGATATACTTTAAAAAATACTTGGCAGGACTCTTTGGTTAAACATTCTTTCTGGTTTTTGTCTCTTACCAGGTAGTTGGCAAAAAAGGAGAGAGCCACTAGGATGCAAAAGACACTGGAAGGCCTTACCGCAATCAGAGATCTTCACTTTTATCTACAACTCCTGGATAATTGCTTGACCATAACCAGAGACTGTCAATCTGTTTCATTTAATGCCATTACCAATAAATCATTGCTTTTGTTGAGATGGAGCTTCCCTAGTGTGTTTCTCTTGTAATCCTCCTACATGTATCTGTAAATAAAATTCATTACTTTTGCCAAGTTTAATTTTGTTATTCCCTGTGAGTAACCGTGGCTCTTCCCTTCTTCCATTGAAACTTCAGAACTCCACTGGCTTGTCTTTGGAAACGGAGACGTAACGTAGCTTGCGCTTGTTCAGAGAGTTTGAAATGTCAGATGTAAGTAGAACATAGATGGCCTTTAGGAGCTGTCTAAAGGTAAAATCCCAGCTATTTTGTCATAAGACTTAGGATCCTTGTTCTCGCAAAATACTTCTGTTCCCACAGATACTTCTCAGATATGGAAATTTCCAGAAGAGCTGAAGTTACTCATTTCCCTCCCCGCCTCCAAAAGCAGAGGAGGAGGAAGCGTGTTTTAAGTTACCATTCCATTAACTCGCAGGTTGGTCTCAAATGACGTGTTGGTGCGTTCCTCAGTCTTTCCAAAATGTTTGGGATTTTTAATATTATTAGAAAATAATGACCTCACTTCCCAGTAAGCCGTGCAGTTAGGGGGATGTAGGTGTTTGTGCATCCCACCTGAACACAGATTCCTTATTTCTTTTATTGGGTGTTTTTTCCTCTCTCTGGATCTTGATAAGAAAATGTTTATTGCAAAGATTAATTTTTCATCTTAATTGGAATTCCTGTACTACTTTGGTAGATTTTCTTGGAAGCCTGCCCTGAGTAATTTTAATAAATCGGGCATTGATCGGCACCCTATACATATAATGCTGTATAAATTCCCAGTAAAACTTGCTAAGTGTTTTAATTGGCATAATTAATTTCTTTGTAAAGTTAAATTTGTTACATTTCTAATTACCATAAATCCCGCTAAGGCTTAAATCCTGTCCTAATTGGCATTCCTCCCTTGAACGCAGGAGGGTGGTTCTCTTCTGCCGTGCCAGACGGGTGTGTTAATACCAGCTTCACTTTCTGCTCTCAGTCATACTATTATTTTTTTTTTTTAACAGAAAACTGGGAATTGTGTAGAAAAATGGTCTTTTCGGGAAGCGTTTTTTCCCCCCGGTATGACCGTGTACTCACGGGTACCTCCTCTCCCTGAGTCGGTCAATGGCATGGGATGATGATGATGATGGTGGTGGTGGTGGTGACTTGATTTCTTTCCTACTTCCTTGCTGTCTTGCTTCAGCGGGGGGTGGGAGGCATGTAAGGCGCTGTACATAGAATATAAATCATTTTTGAATATAGTCGAGGGCAATATGAATAACTCTTCCTGTTTATAATTTTGTACACTGATTACCTTTTGGGTTATTGTTTAAGTGCCTCATCTTAAGTATTGCTTACCTCATACTATTTATACCCGAGAGATTTGATAACCTGGTGATCCTCATCTTTGTAAAAGATCGGTCCCATTTCTATTGTTTCCGAGACTGTGTGGTGTCCCGGGTTGCGTTGTGCACACCTTCCATGACGATCCTCTGTACATACAGCCGAATAAACGCTTAGAGGTGACTCTCGCGCCTTCCGCTTCATGGAGAACGGGGACGGAATTACGGGCGAGGGGCCGAGAGTCAAGTTACGATGCGATGCTGTCTGTGAAGCGGTGTTCCGCTGGGATTGTGCGTGGATCCCACGGCATGCGTGATTGCGGTGCTGCTGCTGCGCCGGGGGCTTGTGAGTCCTGTCCTCGATGGGAAAAGTCGCGCCGAAAAGCAGATCCGTTTGGTGGCTGAGCAGGAGCCCAAAGAGGGGTCCATAACGCTGCTGGTGTTTGGTGCTGCTGAGGCTGGGATAGTTGAGGTTTGTTGCTGGTCCAAGCCCCCGGCGCTCGCTGTCGTTGGGTGAAATCGGTTCCCTGCTCAGGTCACTACTTTTTTGTGTGTCCTAAGGCTGGTGTGAGTTTGGGCTGGGTGGGTGAGATAGGGTGTTGGAGTGTTCAGAGCTCTTGTCTGTGCCCAGAATTATTTAGGCCCTTTGTTTCTGGCAAAAGTTGAGCTGTTGAACCTTCAGAGAAATCCTGAAAACCTTTGGGTGCAGGTGTATTTTACAGCAAACGCCCTCCTTCGAGCGGTAGCTGGAAGAATAGCTTTGCCTGTACCGTCTCTTGCTCCCGTGGGGGTGGTGGGCTCTTTGGGAGGTTTGCGGGGTGTCTCTGAACCCCCAAAGGCTCTCTGGCTGTGGGGTTCCCCAGGACCGGGCACGCTGGCCGGGTAGCGGGTTGGGGACTGTGTAATGGAATGAATGCCTTAATTAGAGCATCGCTGGGCGCCTTTGGTACGGGCCTGTCTCCATCCTTTATGGCGCTCGTGTGGTGAGATTAATAAGTGCGTATTAGCAGAGAGCCGCTGGGATGGAGCTGAGGGCTGCCAGTGCAGCGCTAGGGAAGTGGTTTATTGCCCTGTTTATAGTCCTCAATGTTTTTATTTCTGATAAAGAGGCTGAGGCATTAGAGGACTAACCTCTAAATATCACTTGGCTTCTAAATTCAGGGAGGAAGTATGGGAAGTAGTAATGGTTGGGAGCCGAGGCCTGGAAGAGTGCCTGTGGTCGGGGAGGGGCATCTGCCCAGGGCGGCTGCTGCCCGCCTGCTGCTTGGGGTTAGGTACGACAGCTGAAGGGCTTTGTGTGCGCAAGGAATGTCAGGGGTAATGAAATGAGAGGAGACGTCCAATGTCCAAAGGGATAACAACCCGCAGCAAACCCTGCTCCTGAAAAGTTACACGTCTTGTTGGTTTGGTTTTTTTTTTATTCTTTAACAGCCAGTTTGTAACTAGATTTAGAAGGGTATTTTTGGGATGTGCTAATAAAATGCCCAGGTACTGACTCGAGTATCAAATACTCAGAGTATAAAATTCCCTCGTGTTGGGGAACATGAGTATTTATCACCACATTTAATTCCTAGCCCGGTTTGGCACAAACTCTAGTGCTTTCTGTGGATCCTAACTGTTTGCTTCTGCCTTTCCTGAAGATTTGACTCTCGTACCAAATCTAGCTTTTCCTGTGGCTGAAACTGAAGGGTCTTTTCTACTTGGATATTTCTTAACAAAGCGTCCTCCTTCATGCCATGCACTCTTGCACGCTGCTAATTTATTGGCAGTATTTTGTAAAAGTACTTAGCGTGTTCTGCTGATGTCAGAAGGCCGGGTTTTATCAGGAAGCCGAGCAGGGTGGAAGAAAGAAATCCCAAAATTGCCTTCCTGGGCATGGAATCTTGCTAAAAATGTGTATATAAATTGAATCGGGAGATAAGGTTGTATTTTTTTATGAAGCTGTGTTGTCTGGCATTAACCACGCTTCTCCCTCTTGATTGTCTTCAGATAATCTTCAAACTTATGTTGTTTTGGGGTTTTTTGCATCAGGACGGGTGTCCAAGCATCCTCTCCTTAGTGGGCCTCAATAGTGGCAGAATTTTGGCCATTTTTCACTGCTGGATTTTTTTTTTTTTTCCTGATTGAAAAGCGGGGTGTTGCTGAATCAAACATAGTGAGGGTGCCCAGGTGATGCCCCACAGCCCTGTTTTAATTTAGGTGCTGGTGAAATGTTGCTGGGACACAGCTACCTGATGGCTGCCGCTGCCTTAATTGAGATCTTATTTGTTCACACCTAATTCTGGGTGGATACTGGGTTTTTTCTACGTTTAAGTGGCTCCAGCTTTCTTATAGAGGCTGACCTTATTTAAGCCTTAAAAGACAGTATATATTTTTTTTTTCCTTCTTGGAAATCTGAAGAAATAGATTATTCTACACAAGGAATATTCCATAGAAAACTGCTTCTCTGCAGAACCCCCCGTCTCTCCTGGAGCCCCTGGACGGGGCTCTGAGGTGTCCCCGGAGCCTTCTCCCCTCCGGGCTGCCCCGGTCCCCCTTATGGCATCCCCTCCCTCCGTCCCGTGTCGCCCCCCGTGGCTGGGCTCCGGCAGCCGCGGGTTTGGTGGCCCCGCCGTGGCCGGTGGCCGGGGGGCGGTGCCGCTCGCCGCCAGCAGGGGGCGCTGCCGGCCCGGGCTGTGATTTAGCGTGACAAACGGGCACGAAACGGAGAAAACCCGGGAAAACCGGACGGCGGCGGGTGCAGGGGCCGGCCGGGAGAGCGGGGAGCGGCGCTGAGGTCCCGGTTGTCCGTCCCCCCCCTCGCGGCTGGGTGTTTGGGGCTATGAAACGGGGGAGAAAGGGGGAAAATCCTGTCTAGGTCCATGAAAAATTAAAAGTTAGTGGAAAGCCAGAAGAACCTGTCTATGCGCAGGTGAATAACTCCAAGGGAAACTTTAATGAGCCCCCCCTCCCCGCCAGCTGTGGCAGAGGACACAGGGCAGCTGCATGGGGGGGTCCCCAAAGTGTCACCCCTCTGTCCCCAGGCTCCCCCCTTCTGCCTCTGAGGCAGAAGCTGGAGAGGGGCAGCCACCGTGGCGGTGAGACGGGGGGAGCAGGGGGCAGCGTGTGACTTGGCTAGCTCCATACCAACATTTTGTTTCCATATATAATTAAAAAAAAAATAATGTGGATTATGGTAAACAGCAGTTTATGCAGAGTGATCAAACAAAAAAGTTCAAACCACTCAAAATTAGCATTGGGTTCTCAGATTGAGAAAGAGGCGCTGGGCAGTGTTCCTCCTCCAGCGGGGCCAGGGGGCTCAGCATCCCGTGAGGCTTGGGCTTAATTCGTGTTCCTCTTGCGTTCGCTTGGAACAGCAGAGCCTTGCAGAGGTTTAGGTGATTAAGTTCAATTAATTACGCTACCTATAAATATATAGTCTGAACCTTGTGCGTCCTGAAGCCTTGCAGGTGTGAAACTTGCTGTACAATTTGCCTCTTGTGTTGCGTTTTGCACTAGTTTGGTGTTTCCTTCCCCCACCACCTCCCCTGGCTGGATGCGAAAGCTTTTAAAAAAGAGAAAAAAGCCCCAAACCCACCCCATAAAGTGAGTCAAAGCGGCTGCGTGTGGGCGCTGCTGCCGGGAGCAGAGGCAGACCTCTGAGCCAAGCGCCGGGCTTCCCTCCTTGCACTGTGGCTCCCGGTGCCGGTGACCGCTGTGCCAGCGCCCGCAGAGAGGCTCTCCTTGCCCGTCCCCTTCCTGGAAATGTCAACCTTGTGTTCTGATGCCAGAATCCGGAATTGGTGGCCACCCAGATATTTGCCAAAATGATTTTTCCCTGATAAAACGTGTTCTAGCTTTTGCCGTTCCAGAGCACTGCAGAAACGTGCAGAGCTGGAGAAAAATGACCTGAATTCAGCAGCAAGAGGGGCTTTGGCCTTATTTAATTTATTCGAAACCTGAGTTTTAATCCAAGAGAAGCTATGGTGATTAATCCAGCCCGCGGTGGCCGCTTGTCCAGCCAAAGTTCCGCGGGTGCCTTGAATGGAGATGCGGGTGGGAGTCGGGATCCATCGCTGCCGTTACCCATCGTCTTCCCAGTGACAACGGGGTGATCAACAAGACTTGATCATTGTTTAATTGGGACGTGATTAACTGGAGGATGTTACCTGCAGTGAGTGTGAGGGCTGTGGGTGGGTATATATATATATATGTGTGTGTGTGTGTGTGTGTGTGTATATGTATTTATGGGAAGGCGAGCGTGTACACAACTAGTGCCACAAAAAATTCCCTCAATCGAAAATTACACTATTTGAGATGAAACTTGTAAAGCTCATTCTAGACAGTACCCAACTGCAGAGGATGCCCATCATGGGAGCTTTACAATGTGGCCCGTGGTCCTGGGTTGGATACTGATGGTGCTGAGGAATCTGCAGCTGGATGTGAGCAGAGCCCGTCCCCGGAGAGCGGGAAGTGGCAGGAGCTGCCTCTAACTGCTGTAATCTGCC
>JAOXNO010000020.1:717247-731561 GCA_028565335.1 Limnodromus scolopaceus
TTTCTTTTCACCTTGGGCCTTAAAAACTAGCAAGCATCCCGTAGAAAATTCTCACTCTTCTTAAGAAGCACCCTCTGAAGACAGAAAGGGTTCTTGCGCTGATCTCCAGCTGTCCGTCACCTCATGTGGCGGCACCTGGAGAATTTGGTGTGAATCCACACGGGATGGGGACACACCGGCGGGATGGGGACACACCGGCGGGATGGGGACACACCGGGTGGTTGGGCGGCAGCACCAGCGCGGCCCCAACTCCAGCCGGAGCCCGTGAAGAAAAGGGCTGGAGACGCCGAAACCGAAAATTAACACACTCCAGCTAGAAAGAAATGGCAAATTTTTAACTGCGATCTGCCCTTAACGTTTGGATAACGAAGTGGCAGTTTCGCTTCTCCAGCCTTGAAATGAGGGTCACATCTGAGAGCTCAAAGAGGAGTTACATTGCGTTGCCGGGCTGCTGTCTGCAGCCTGTGATATAAGGGCACTTTCTCACCTTCAGGTACGTGATCTTATTAATTTTTCCAGTGATCTGGCACTTCCTATGGATAACGGACAAGGTAGATGGCTAATTCCCTTTTCTTTCTTTCTTTTTTGGTTGAGGGAGAACAGAAGAACAGAGAAAAGTGGGGAAGAAAGGAAAGATGTAATAAGACATACTTTCATGTAGTTGCATTTAAAGAATCACAGAATACTTTTCTTCCATCTTCTGCAAAGCCGCGGAGCATTTCAAAAGCACCCGCACATTCAAACGGCCAGGAATATTGTGGTTCGTACCTCTCTCCCATTGATCTCTAATTCCACCATTATCCAATGAAAAATACCAATAGCAATAAAACAGAGAACTCGATGTGCCACAGACAATCTTCAAACGGATGGCTTGGCGAGTGAGAGGAGGAAATGAAGCACTTAAATCTCTCATCAGATGTTCTGAAAATTATTTCAGCTGCTAAAAATGCTAAACAAATTTTTATTTCAAAGGATATGTTCCAAAATCTTCCCCTTTGATAATTGCTTTTTTTTTAAAACCATCTGTCATATATTTCATTCCCGTCTCAGAGGGCCAATGCTCCCCTCCCCTGAGCGCCTGGGGGGCGAGCGGGGCCCCCCCCAGGTACGGCTCTGGGACCCAGCCCCGGCCCCCGCATCCCGCTGCCAGTTGTGGCAGGAGTCTGGGACGCGGGCTGGGCATCGGGCGGGCATGGTGCCTGCTGCTCAGGGTATCCCGCTCCGCATCTCTGCAATTTTAAACTTTTTCCTTTTTTATCTTTTTTTTTTAAAACCATTTTTATCACTTATTGTGAATCATCGAGGTTTAGATTTAAACCCTGCCCCCAAACTTTCACAATTCTTTGAGGCGACATCCTCAGCCCTTAAACTATTTTCACTTACTGGTAATATCTCAATCAAAATGTTGGGCTTTTTTTTTTGCCTTTTTTTTTGCCTTTTTTTTTTGCTTTTTTTTTTCGCCTTTTCTTTTCTTGGAAGTTCCCTCAGTCACAAAACAGGCAAAAAAAGCCCCGCTCTGCCTGGCTGGCTCGGCAAGGCAGGAGTCGCTGCTTTCTGCCTTTCTCTTTGCCTCCCCTTCCCCTTGGCTGCTGGAAGACAAGCTCTCTGGTGCCCACGGCAGGGACGTGGCATCGCAGCCCGTGTTCGCCCCAGGCCAGGGCGCAGGGGTGAAGGCTTTCTCCAGGCGGATGGCAGAGCACCCGGTGGGCAGGTCCCATGGCCAAGTGGGGTGCCCATCTCGGGAGGTGCGCTGGTGCCCCCGGGGGTGCCATCCCGATGGGATGCTCAGGAGGCACCACGATGCAGGCGTTGTATTCACACAGTGGCATCATAGAATGGCAGAATGTTCTAGGTTGGAAGGGACCTTTCAGGTCATCGAATCCAACCATCAACCCAGCACTGACCAACCCACTACTGACCCGTGTCCCTCAGCACCACGTCTGCCCGGCTTTTAAATCCCTCCAGGGATGGGGACTCCACCACTGCCCTGGGCAGCCTCTGCCAAGGCTTCACAACCCTTTCCGTTGTATTGACCGTGCACTGCATGGTCACAACGTGACTGTGACCCGAAATTTTGTAGTTCTACACTCTATTTTCAGCAGCGGCTTTGCCTCCAGCTTTTACGTTTGCACTTTTAACACCCTATGCCCCTTCAGTAAAATATTCTAATGGTACAGAGCGAGCACGGCCGCGGTGGCAGCGCCAGGGCCTGGCTCCTGCCGGGGGGGAGATGGAGAAGGCGCTTTGCCGCCCACGTTTCCAGCCCTTCACAAGGGGAAGAGCCGACGGGAGACTGCCACCGTGTGGGAGATGCGTTTTCCCAGGCTTCACACCCCCCCAAAAAAAAAAATCTGGTCTCCCCTGCAGCCAGCCCGGGGGGTGCGGATCCCATCCAGCCTCTCCCCAGATGCCCACCCAGGCTGGGTGGGACGGCGGCGCCGCTCGCCACGGTGGGGTGGCACTTCCCAGCTGCATTGTCAGCGATGGCTTCTGTCGCTGACAGATCCACGCTCGCGCAGGCAGGGGTGTTTTCTTGGGTTTTTCCTTTTTTTTTTTGCTTTTTTTCCCAAAACAATATTGTGAGAAGGTTTCAGATTTGCAAAATGCTTTCAATTTGGTGATGTTGTTGGAAAAATATTTGCTTCCAAATCAGTGTGCAGTGTAAAACAGAAGGGCTTAATGCTCGGTGCTTTGCATTACATGCTCTGGGAAGGAATGAGGAGCGCAGCGCCGGCAGCCTTTTCCCACTGCTGGGGAAGCTGAACGCTCTCCGCGGAAAACAGGATGTTATTGCCTGACTTAATTTTCTTAGGGGGTTAGGATTTCAAATATCACTCGAAAATACCAAAGCTTGTGCTATTCATTGACAGATTGATAGCCCACACTGTGATTTGTAATACTTTGGTGAACATCTTGAAATACTTATGTCATGACTGAGGTAAGGTTTGAAAAAAAACATTTGCTTATTTTGTTACACTTCTTTAAATGTTATGATTTCTACTAATATTAGCGCGTTGCTAACCCAAACAGGGCTGCGCTCAGCTGTGCTCTTCCCCCTGGGCTCGGGGAACCGGCACCCCTCCTCCCCACGGGAGACCCCGGGGGTTCCCGCACCCCGCGCCGGGCAGCAGGATGCCACCCGGGGTGCCCGGGCTGAAACCCCCATCGCACCACGACACCCACCATCCATGGGGCTTCCTCCTTCGTCTTTCCAACAAGCAAGTGCAACGTCCACCCAAGCCAAGGCGGGGATGAGCAGGGGGGGAGCGCTAAGGCCAGGGCAGGGGACGGGCCGGGAGGGTTTTGCAGGACACGGGGACGCGGCTGCCGTTCCCGCGCAGCACGGCCGGTTCTCCCCCCGGGGTTTGATCCACGGGGCGATGGGGTGGGGATGCTCGACCCCCCGTCCCCCCCGGCCTGGCAGAGGGCAGCGGGGTGCTCCTGGCGGGGTGCTCACCCCCCACAGGCAGCAGCTGGCAGAGACGGCGGCGGGGCCGTACCCCGGAGCTGCTTTATCGTTATTCTGGGCTCTGACACATTTTGCTGAGGTCCTTGGGCTCTTTTTTTTTCCTAAGTCAGACCTCTGAAATCTGATGATCCTAAGGGTCTCTTTTGACATTATAGCAACATTTTAAATGGATTTGTAGGGGAATACACGAGAGAGATAAAAAGTCAGGCTACTGTAGCATGTGCTGAAGCCATCTGACTGCACGTCGCCAGCTTTTGTGGTGCCAGGTGCCGGAGGAGCCCCAGACCGAGCACGTTGTGAGCTGTGACCTGTGACTAACCCACCCGACGTGCCGGGGGAGCACCCCCCGAACCCCCCAGCCAGAAAGTGCTCAGTGGCAAGGCTGGAAGGGGATGTCCTGCCAGGAGAAAGCTGTCGTGTTATGAATTTCTTCCCCAAACTGACGTGAGGTGCAGAGAGCGGGTGATACACGCAGAAAGGGAATGGCTTTGGGGTGTCCCCATGGCCCCCCCATCACTAGAGGCCAGTGCAGAGGGTCTCCAGAGCTGCCCTGAGCACCCCAAGGCCCCTCCCTCATGGGCTGTGGGCTCAGCTTGGTCCTCAGCAGAGATGTTTGCCACTTTATGGTGGTTCTCTGAGGTCCCCATGGGCTCTGCTGGAGGTCCTGAGGGTCCCTGCTGCCCTCCCACCCTAGAGGGCACATCCCCCTACCCGTGTGTCACAGCAAAGCCACTGCCAGCTCATTTCCCACCCACCCTGAGCTACTCCTGGTTGGATTTAAGGGGCAGGATTTATCCCCGGGGAGCACACACCCTGGGGGGGTCACCTTGCAAAGGGATGCTCCCCAGCAGGGACAGGAGGTAGGTGCCTGTGCCATCTCAGGCCACGCTGGGCCCACCCGAGCAGCGGGTGAGGAGCCACTTCGGTGTCTGCAAAGCTCCAGGGGTGGGCAGGAGCTGCGATGGGCCA
Source organism: Limnodromus scolopaceus (assembly GCA_028565335.1). Lineage (NCBI taxonomy): Eukaryota > Metazoa > Chordata > Aves > Charadriiformes > Scolopacidae > Limnodromus > Limnodromus scolopaceus. The sequence continues at coordinate 721,686 of JAOXNO010000020.1, forward strand.
TTTTCACACCCACCAGCACGGGCTGAGGTCTGGGGCAGGGACCCATCACTGCTGGGAGTTTCTAAAGGGAAAGAGTTCCTTACTTCTACGGTAAAAGTCCTGGAAGTATATTCCTGTTAGTATCAGAGATTTAATAGGGACAATTTCAGCTCTAAAGCAGCCTGGGGCTGTGCAGCCATTCCAGTGGTGGTGGGGACCATTCCCTGTCTCTGCCCATCGGTGGGAGAGGCAGCAGCCAGCCCCAGTCCCGTCCCACGGGCACAGAGCTCAGCCACCCCCACCCCCCAAATAAACCAACCCCCCAAACCCTACATCGTCCTCAGACCAGAGCAAACCCCTCTTTCCCCCCCATCTGTGGCTGAACCTCCCATTTAGAGGGGAAACCACCGTGCCTGGGGCGGGGGGGTGTGTTGAGGTTGGGGGTGCCCGGGGGCCCCCCGGCAGCACCCCCGGCACGGCGTGGGAGGGAGAGGAGGAGGGGGGCTGCCTGCCCAGACGCCGTGCATGCTAATGTCTCGCTGGCTCCCCGGTGCCAGCAGTTGCAGCTCATCTGTTGGCAGTCGGCAATGTGCTGAGAAAACGTATCTATTGGATTAAAAAAAAAGAAAAAAAAAAAAAAAAGGCTATAGGGTGACCAGATGTTCTGGGCACCAAACCAAACCAGTTTGAGGGAGGGGGGGGAAGTAAGATGTCTCTTCGAAAATCGCATTAAGTTCTGGGGTTGTCTTTTTCTCTGCGCAAAGAGCTGGGTCCCTGAGGGTAGGCTGAGTAGCCTGGAGGCTGCAGGAGGCATCTCTCTCAAAGGCGGGATGCTCCTGCGTCTCTCTCCCCATCTGAGCCGTGGCAATAAGCCGTACCTACATGCGGTCTGCTTTTAGCACTGGGCATCCGGGGACGCCGGGTCGACCTCTCCTGAAGGGACAGGGACACTCGTGGCAGCCCTAGAAGCTGGGAGACCCGTGTGTGGCAGGGCAGAGCAGTGCTGGCTGATGTTTTTATGGATGCACTTGCTAAGAGATGCTTGGTACTGGTGGGGGGCACAGAACTGACTGTTTTGGGGCCCAAGGGGATCACACAGAGAGCTGTTTTGCCCAGTTTCCCTCCTGTCCCAGTTGAAGATGCCTTTGGGGGGGCCGGGGAGGACAGGAACATCTCCTCTCTGTCACCAGTTCCTCGTGTTCCTCTAGTTCCTGGGCGTTTTGCTGTATGTGACAAGAGCCAGGGCTGAGCTGGGCTTTACCCCCACGCAGGGTTTAGTCTCATTAGCTGATTGCTCAGATTTAACTCAGATTGCTCAGTAGGTTATGTGGCTTTTGGGGAACGCAGCCCAGTGGCTCCTGGAGACCCAAACCAGGAGGAGAGCAACTGTCCTGGGGGACTGGCCCTTCTCGAAGTGGGAGATTGCAGGGGGAGCTGAGAGAACTGGTCCTGGGGAAACAGTTATCCTCCAGTTTGTTGGAGATGCAGGGGAAAAAAAATTGAAGTTTTCTTACACCATCCTCTCCCTGGAGATGCTGCATGAAGGGCAAGGTGAGAGAGAGTGAGACAAATCCTCACTCCAGGTCATTCCCAGCCCAGCTCTTATCCTTTGCATCCCTCGCTTTCCCAAATCATCTGGAGTGTTGCCGCTTGGCCCCTTCTATTCCCATTTCCACCCATTCTTCTCAAACCACATGTACGGGTGGGTTTGCAAGAGCGGAGCCTTGCGTGACTCCTGGAATAGCAGCATCCCCGTAGCAGAAGCAAATTCGGCTTGAAAATGAACGGTTCCCCCTTAAGATGAATGCAAATCAGGGAGCCTGAAGAATAGTGGGAAATCAAGTAAAGTTAAGTCCTGGAAACTATTACCTCCTGCTGGTAGTTTAGGACTGTACAAGAGCCAAGTCCACAGACATCAAAGTATTTACAAATTAAAATAAAGTCGGCTCTCATGGTGCTGTAGGAAATGGGATGGGCTGATGGAGACCCAATGTGGGTTTCTTCATAAAAGGGGAAAATTAATATGGGAAGGAATCTTATCATGTGAAATTGCTGTGTGCAACCGACGCTGAATTTCAACGGGGGGTTATAAAAATGACCCTTTAAACTGACCTCAGCATTATAGTATCTTCACTTTGCTTTCTTTCATGTTCGTGTGAGCAGCTGAAGAGCTCCTGCAGCGATGTCAGCCCCGTGGGGTGGCTCGTGCCTCGGCACAGGTCAGAGCATCCCTTGTCTCCCACCACGGCCGGAGGCTCCGCCAGCACAGGCGACCGGGGTACGTGTCCAGCACAGGGGGGAGAACGGTCCTGCGGAGGAGCCAGGTCTTTCTGATGACTGCAAAAGCAGCCCAAGTGTCCAGGCTAAGCCAGAGACCAGCTTTTTTATGGCTAAAATTAGGTCAGATGTCCTTTTGTCCTTTGTTCTTCTCTTTATTGCTATCAAACAACCAGCTTAAAAGTGAAAAGCTTAGAGACTATAAATAACTCAGCTGTTCAACTGGCAATTTTTTCTTGTGAAAACAAAATCCATTTCTATCATCTTCTCTTTTTCACAGCCTTTTGAAATTACATTTTTTAAAATAAACTTTTTTTGGGGGGGAAAATATGTTCTGAAAACATTACCCCCCTTGCCTGCTTTTGGTTGTCTTCAGCCTGACTAGCAACTCATGAAGATGACGGGACAGTGGGAAACAAGTGGAGATAGCCCAGAGGAAGGAGATGTAGTTGTTTGGAAGCGATGATCGGGAAGTGGGATTAAGTCCTTCATCCACTAATTCTCTCATCCAAACGGAGCTCTTCTGAGCAATTGACATCACGGGAGCTAGTGGAGGCTGGGGTGGGAGGACATGCCTGTGTATTCCTCTTTTCTGGACATTGTGATTTGACAGACCAAAAGGAAGCTCATGCTTAAAGGTTTTCAAAAGCCAATTTACCAACATCTTGAAATATTGATACCTGAAATTCCTGAATCCCGCACGGCACAAAGATATGTGATAGGAATAACAGAGAGAGAACCCTTGGTTACCAGAATGGATGGCAATCACTAGAAATGAGCAGTTTCTTTCTAAAACTTGCATTTATGAGCGAAGTGCCCCCTACCACACAAGGGAAGGGGTATGTACACACAAATACACCCATGCAAATGCTAAGATACCCCCCAGTTCTCCCAGCCCAAGTCCACGACAAAATCCCCATCCTCACCCCTTACACCAAACTGGGAGGGGAAAATCTGCTCGCACCAACGAGCACCCCCATCAGCTCTACAGAAGGACCACAGAAAAGATTACAAACCTCGACAGTGCTAGTTACAGGGACATTATCCATAAAGCATGTAATCCTATCCAAACCTTCCGACAACAGTTTCACAGTACGCCAGAATTTTTTTAGGATATTTTCTATTTTCATCCCGTGATCCCATGTAATACATAGTCTTGGCATTTCTTATCACTTCCAACCATGCATTTCTCAATTTTTTTATGTTTGTTCCAAATTTCAGTGCTGTGCATCCTTTTTGCCTTAGACCAAAAGCATATCACACATTCTCATCATTTTAATTAAACTAGGGCCAATCCAGGGCAAATGTTTGATTTTGACTCAAAAGGTGCATGCAAATCACAAATTCCATTTGATTCGAAATGGAAAAGGCTCCCTGCTACAGCCTTACTGTATGTGGAATTAAGCAGGCTGCCAAATTCGTGGCTGCACTTCACTTTAAAAAGTGCCTGTGTTTTTGAAATTAAAAAATGAATTTGTACATGAAATGTGAGTTGTGCATGCATTGTTTCTAAGCTCCGCAGCGAATACTACAGTATGAAACTCAGATCTTTTCACTGGAGGCAAGCGCCGTTTAAATTTATCAACTCTCAACAAGCCCAGACTTCAGTGTGGATTCCGGCTGAAATTTGCATTCAATGTCTACCGAAACAAAATTTCCTAGCGTGCGGATGATCTTGGAATGACTTCCCCTTGTAATGGCTTTCCCTGAGAAGCCCTTCCAAGCGCAGCTGCAGAAACGGCACCCGTGGAAGGTCTGAACCTGCACCTTCAGCTGGAAAAGCGTGGTCCTGCGGGGCTGAAACGGCTTCTGCCCCATTAAAATTCGCTATTTATATCTGGACGAAGCTGGAACCATTGACAACTCGCTTGTGAAATACTGAAGCCGTGTCTCAGAAAGAGCCTGGTGGAGGAGGCACAGAGCTTACGGTCCTGACTTCTTCCTTCTCTGCCTGCTTCAGCTTCGCAAAGGTGAAGTACCAGTGCTGAACCAGGCCAGGTTCAGCCCTGACCTTTGGCTGCAGCTTTCTCTGGGGAGGATGCTCACTCCAAGGTTAGCCTTGGATGTCAACTGCATTGTGGAACCCACCCTAGAGCTGCAAAACACTTCAGCTCAGTATTTTTCCAACATGCCATGCATGGAGAAACTGCTCATCAGCTGGAAGCCATGCATCCCCACATGGACAATCCTCTCAAAGCGATCATTATGTCTTCAGAGGTGAAATGCCACAGAAGGAGGAGAAGCTCGTTGGCATGAGACTCCCAGCGTCCCCCTGAGACGAGATGTGGGCACGGTGTAGGCTCTGTCCTGTTCGGGGAAGGCAGGGTGCAGCGTTGGGTCGGTTGTTTGGTGGTATCTGGAAACGCCCAGAAGTCACCGGCTTTGCCATCTGCTGGAACATCGCCTCTCCACCCTGGGAATGCAGATCTTCTTGCTCTGAGAGAGGTCATCGTTATCATGAAGTTGTTCCTTCTTCCTGTTTCCCATTACTGACAGGACGGGAGTTTTTGAACCACTTCTGTTTTTCGTCCATGGAGAGTTCCTCAACGTGACTGTTTCTTCATGCCTGCCAGGCAATCTCCCCGTCGTGGGAGCAGTCTGTGTCCTCTCCCAGGTTGGAGCTTGTCCAGAAGACAAGAGCACGTTGTCTGAGCTGAGCTGGAGATTTTCTGTGGCTGCATCACATCGCCACGCCATTTCTCATGCTCACAGCAGCCTGTTGACTCCTGAGCTGGAAACGTAGCTGCTGAGCTGCAGAACCCCTCGCGGTGAAAGTCCTGACTCTGCTCAGGGCTTCATGGTCCCCGAGCTGGTGTCTGAATGGGCTGCTGTGTTGTGTGACATCCTCTCACTGGATGCGGAGGAGCCCCACGTCCCCGTGCAGGCAGTGCCACCGCTGTCACACTGATTGACTGATGGCACGGGTCATGCTCAGGAAGCATCTTAGTGTGTAGGTCCCCACTGACCAGGGCCATGGTCACACCTGTAAAGGTCACAGACAGCACGTACAGCTCAAGGCCTGGGCTCACCCGCTCAAGAGAACCATTAAGGCACCCAGTATTTGCTGGTTTCTCCGCAGGGAAACCCGCAGGATTAAGTGCAGTGTCTCTTCCACATGGCCAGGTCCTTTGGAACTTCACGGCTCTGACTTGGATCTGGCTGGAACAAAGCTGCACATCTCATTTCTCCAGTCTGAATGAGTCTTTTTGGACTGGGGATTCATCGGGACGGAGACAGTTTAATGTCTTTGTAAGCATCCAGCCAATGCTTCTGGGAGAGGAGTCCACCGCAGCCGGGGAGAAGGTCCACCAGGTGAACCCGGGCAGGCACAGGGGTCTGGGCACGGGTCCCACGGCCGAATGCACCTCTGTGGGGTGACGCTGGGCAGTGGTGCCTCGGCCTGTGTGGGTAAATTCCCAGAAAGCAAAGAAATCCCCTGGAAAAGTGATCAGGAGGGCACTTGTGGTGGTACCTACCACTGGCACAGTCCTCTCTCCGGTGGGTTTTCAGGTCCTCAGCGCCATCATTTTCCTTTCTCATATGTTTTCCTCAGGATCTAAATGTTTTTTCAGAGAAATTGTATTTGAGTTATTTATTGACAATGTATTTTCACATCAAAAAAATCTACAGGGCTGTAATTTGGATGTAATGTTCCCCAAAAGCCATTCAGGCAAAATTTCTTTTTAACTGTGGCTAATTACATATACTCGGTTGCTCAATACCAAAAATAAGAGCATCCAATGTAATGTTTATTATTTCTCTCGCAAAGGGGAAAAATCATAAATTCTTTCTAATGGGATCTTTAATAATAAAAAAGAACATAATCATTACTATCAAAAGATGTATGGCTTCCGTGGGGTTTATTTACCAGCATTTTGTCTGATTACATCTCTGTTACACTCACAGCATTAATTATTGGAGACTAATTAGGCAAAAATTGCAATGTAAACCCTGATGGAAAGCGGTCTCAGAGAACCCTAGCCCTTCTTGCCGCATCCTTTGGGCTAGGGGAACTTTTTGTTCCTTTGCTGGTTGCCCCGACTCCCATCCCGGAGCCCGGGAGCGCCACGTTCTCGGTGCCCGTCGCAGGGTGGGCTTGGGTAAGGTTAAGGAGGAAAGTTATTTTCCAGCTTCGCTTCTCCTCTCTCTTTTGAGCGTTCTCGTGAAATGCTTCCGTTCCCTTTGGCTGGCCCCGGCCCCTTCCCGGCGAGCCCCCCGCCGCGGCAGGTAGCCCGCCTGCAACGTGACCTCCCCTCCAGCTGGGCTGGAAACGCTTGCAGCCTCCGTGCTCCGGCGGCCCGTGTGCTGGCTCAGCGAAACGAGGTCACAAATTCCTTCCTCCCCGAGGGGCGACCGTCCTGGGATACAACCTTTCACAGGATAGCTGAAATACGGTGAATTTCTGCTCGCTTGCGCAGTTTTTTCGAAGAACAGAAGCCCGGAGGAGAGATTAGCCACCTCCGCGCTGAACTTCAACTCAATATGCTCTGCTAACGCCGCTCCTCTGCCGTGGGGGTAAAATTAAAAGGGAAAAAAAACAGGAAAATGTGTTGCTTCTTTTTTGGATAACAGATCCATTTAATTAATTTGCAATATCTCTAATTTTAGCTTGGCAGTGACAGGAACCTACATCTCAAAGGTCTCCAGGCTTCTTACAAACCATGCAGAGATGGCTGCAGCCAAGTCAAGAGCAGAGACAACCTCTGGAGAGAAAAGTTCTTTTCTGCACAGCAGTTTCCCGTCCTCCCTTGGGATCAACGAGGGGGACAACGTCCACCTTTTCCTCACGTGGCTGAGGATCGCTGAGGCCCAGGACGGGAGGGGTACCCTGGCGATGGTGGGTTGGCCACCACGGACACGACCTGAGCTTGGTGGGCTCCGGGAGGAGCCCAGCACCTTCCCCTCTGCAGCAGCCTCGAACATATCTGAGGAGATTTTGCACGTCTGCCTTCACCCATCTCTCCCCCAGACTAAACAAGCCCAACCCTTTCAATCTTTCAGGCCATTTTTTTTTGGCCTCCGGCGGTTCTTGCTGCTCTCCCTGGGCTGTTCCCAGCTGGTCCCAGCTTCCCCCAAAGGCTGTGCCCAAGCAGGGACCGGTCTCCAGCCGAGACCTTCCCACCGCTGCCTGGAGCGGAGGATTACTTCATGTGTCTTACACATGACACTCCTGTTTATACATCCTGGTACGATGTTTGCTTTTTTTGCAACAGGATGACATTGTGTACTCAGCCCAGACACAACGCAGATTGCTTTCCTTGGAAAGAGTCCCTTGTATAATGTTTTCCTAAATAAAAATAATCATTACTTGAAGCTGTGTCCTTTCTAGTTTCCCAGTGAGGCACATCTGAAGTTTTCTTTTGCTTTTTTTTTCCCAGCGCTTAACATTTTTCCCCACCATCCGTAATCATTAATACTGCGCAGAGACGACCTTCGCACAGCGCACTTCGGGTTCCTCACCATCAGACCCGCTGCCTTTTTTTTTTTTGGTATTCATTTCACTAGTCTTTTCGTATCAATTCCATCTCATCTGGCTAAAAATAAATGTGGAAACTGGGATTTCTGTGCCTATCTCGGGCTGCCGCAGCTGCCAAGCAGATGTAGCTGGTTTCAGTTTTCCTGTTTGTGAAATGGGCGCAGCTAAATCCGTCTGCAGCATAATTATTAGCACAAACAACAGCCTCTGCTGGAAGGGACGCGGCTCCTCAGCCCTTGCCACACGCTCTTCCCTCACGCACAGGTTCAGGTCCTTGCAGGTTGGGGGCCTGCTCCACGGAAGTTCCTTTTCACGGGCAGTGAGTTACAGGAGTGCAAAGAACGGCCCCTTTTCACACTTGCTCGAGATCCAGCCTTGCGTGGAGCTTACTTTTCCCCATTTCTTTTTCGGGAAGTCACTTTCATTAGCATCTCAATTTACTTATTATTTGGACAACGCTCACGCCTTTTGAAAGGCTTTCTAGCATTTCCAGGTTTTACACAGGAAGAAATTATTCTGTATCAAAAGAAATCCTTGTTCCAGGCAAGAACGCCGTTTCAGTGCTAATAAATCTTTCCGGTGCTTTTTTTGAAGTTGAAGTCCATTTTAACCAGCGCCGTTTGGCCTGGAAACAGACGTTCCACCAGCGGCAGGTGATGCCGATGACCCACTGACTGCAGTTGGGTTTAACTGAGATCCCGAGCTCCTCTCTCTCTCCCCTGTGTGTAGCCGGTATTTCATACAGCACAGGTGACGGATGGTGTTGTCTTTACACACATAATAAAACATACTCCATGGAAATACAGGGGTTTGTGCCCAGACCCAGGAGAAAGGTGGACCTGGCCCAACCTTGGCCATAGACACTGTTGAAGAACATTAGAGTCACCAAGGAACCTGCTTAATCCCTTAGGCACCGGGACAGGAAGGATTTCACCTCGTTTTTGATATCTACAAATGTGGAGGGCATCTAAGCTTGATTCCTAATCACTGAGAAGAAATAAATACTTCTGAGGCACATTTTATCTGCCACGGTTTGATGTCTGCTTTAGGATGAGATGAGACATTGTAGGACACTGTAGGCTGCTAAATCCCATCCCTGAAGTCTGCCGGCAGCTCAGGTTGTAGCAGAAAAGTTCTCAAAGTTCATAGAAGTGAGGTTTCTTTCTGTCCATGTGCAAAGACCTACCGCCCTCTTGGTTTTTGCCGTGTTTTTGGCACACAGGTACGGAGGAACGCGGCAACATCCCCGGCCCGGTAAAGCCTTGGTTGACACGAGAGCCCCACCAGCCTCTGGGTTCTCCCTGAAATCCTCGGCAGGAGACGGAATAAGGGTGGCACCGACAGTAATAATAACCACAGCTCTACATCAGGATATTAGGGACTGAGGGCAACCCATAATTACTGCACGGCTTTATTGGTAGTTAATTAAGAGTAGATCCAAAGACGCCGTGTAACCATCACTTTTGTTTGTGGCCACGATTTAACTCCATCGGACTCTCTCTACCTCTGGTCCCACGGCCAAACAATTTATTCTTCTCTAGCAGCGCTCTGTCCCCGTGGGCCAATTAGGCAGAGAAACCACCTTTTGAAAGAAACAAATGAGGAAGCCACATGTCTTTGCCGCGTTCAAGGCAAGTCATCGCTTCTGCTGTTTATTTCTGATCTTCCCCACGGATTTCCTGGGAGGGTTTTGCCCTGCGAATTGTATTTTGAACCTTTTAATTTATGCAGAGAAGACGATTCCGTGAAAGATAATATTGTGCAATTATCTACAGTTATTACTATAATAGTGAAATGGTGATCTTAATAATTATACTACTAAAGCTAGCATTTCATTAGGGGAGGGCAACTCTGGCTGTAACGACACACTTTGATACACTGTTTCTGTGATTTGTTAATTGCGCTCTCGGAATCAAGTACTGATTCAGTGACCATAAACTCCGCTTCCTATAGCACCATTAGATCATAAACTCCCTAATAGCAGAAAGTTTTAATTACGGAGCACATTCCCTTCACAATAAATATTCCTCCCTGTGACTCGCAGTGTGCAAGCACCAGGAGCCCCAGGGAATTGCGGGCAGGGGCTGGCAGGGGTGCATTCGGAGAGGGGCAGCCCCGAAGAATCATGGAATCACAGAATGGTC
>JAOXNO010000020.1:735008-763716 GCA_028565335.1 Limnodromus scolopaceus
TGGCCTCCTCTGGCCCCGCTCCAACAGCTCCATGTCCCTCTGATGGTGGTGGCCCCAGAGGGGGGGCTCTGACCTGCTCCAGGGGGATCAGAGCCCAGCCTGGCTCTGTGTGGACCAGTCCCAGGTGCTGCGTGGCCACCGCAAGCCCACATGGCTGCCGATGGGTGCTGGGGGCCCGTCGGCGCTGCGCTAGGTATATTGCTGTTGCACACACAGGCAGATTGTCCACCAGATGGTACAGCCTACTCTTTGAGAAATATTTGAAAGGGCAACAAAATACAGCAGAAGCCATTTGACAGTCCACATGGTTGGTGCAAAAATTAGCCCAAATGCCTCCCCTGGCAGCGCGGCCAGAGCCCGGCAGAGCTGGAGGCGCAGCGGGGGAAGGCGCCCGACCTGCAGAGCTCCTGTGCAAGCGCTGGGCTCCTCTCTCAGCCCTGGTCCTCCTCCCCACCTGGTACCGCTCTCCTGCCCTGGGAGCGGAAGCATTTGGGATGCCTGGAAGTGCAAGCAGGGGTGAGGCTCGCTCCCGAGTGGCACCGATCCCATCTGGACCACGCAAACCCACTGGGTACCCAAATCCGCCCCCCCCCGGACTTTTTGCTGGAAGAGGGAAAGGAAACTGGAGCTGCAAAGGGATCCCTGCCCCGGGCTCTGCTCCCTCCCATCCTCTGATGGCATCTTACTCATCACGCCATGGACGTAAGAGGAGCCCTTTCCTTTCCCAACCTGCCCTCCTTCCCTCGCCCTCCCCGGCCCCCCACACCGAGCCTGGAGCTCTCCTCCCCACCGCTGGGCATACGGCACGGCCCTGGGAAAGGGGTCGGGCTGGGAGAGCGGGATTCCCGCCAGCGGAGAGCTGGCAGTCCTTGCTGGGACCCCAATCGCTGATGCTCTTCAGATCCTGCCTCTTCCCACGTCTGCCCGCCCAGCTGCGGCGAAAGGGGGTGCAGGGGGCTGAGAAGGGGCTGGGGAGGGAGGGGGGGGGCGTGCAGGACCTGCAGCCACCCCGATGTGGTGAGGAAGGGGGAGCCCGGGGCAGGGCAGGAGCAGGCAGAGACCCCCAGCGAAGGGCTGAGCCTGGGGCAGGGGGTGCGGGGAGCAGAGGGACATCGGGGAGACAGGGGGGTGCCGGCAATCCCAGCCTCTGCTGGGGCACTCCCCACGCACTAGAAGAGATTTTATTGCAGGCAACACACGCCAGTAACAAAATACTACATTTTTCAGCTATGCTTGAAATTCTTCCATTTTTAGTTCCCAGTCGGATTTTGTTCTGGGGTGGGGAGGGGTGGGGAAAGAGGCGGGGGGGTGTCGGAATTGTCCCACCCCAAAGGAACACGTCCCCAGCACGGCGGTTTTCACCAAGGAAAGCCGGGATGCAACCCGAAGCGTCCCAAGCAGTGTCCCTTCCTGCCCGACAAACCTGTGCAATGGAGAAGGAGGGGACAACCCGTGCCGTGGTGGGCAAAGAGAAGCCCTCCACTGGGGCAAAGCCTCCTCCAGCCTCCCGAGGTGCCTCCAGACCGAGGAGGAACAAACGGGGCCGAGACCCGTCCTGCCAGCTCCTCGGTGCCTGGGGACAGCAGCACATCCCGCAGCCCTAGGAGCAAGGAGGTGGCAGGGGAGGACTCGTGGCCACCTCCCTGGTGGCCACAGCGCTGCAGCCTGGGGCTGGTAACAGAGGTGGCCTCGGACAACATGAAGGCCAAGGAAGGAGCTACCGATTGTGCTAATTGGAGCCCGGCAAGAGTTACTGCCCTGCCACGGATTTAGGCAATTAAAGGCCCAGTCTCCGCTGCTCAAAAGCTGACGTCTTCAGGTGGCTCATCACAAAAATTAATACCGCTGCTAACTGTGCCACCTAGTCATGCTGTAAAGTAAATTAATTACTGCAACAGAACTAATAATAACGGTTCGGGCAGAATAGGAGCAATATTATGGTTTACCATCAGAGACTGTGCTGAGACTTTTGCCTCTCTGCTGCCCATGAGTGCAACCTGGCAATTGCTGACTGTAACATTTCTATTGTATAGTTTATGCTAAATATGCATATCTTAATTGCATTAGTCAAAATAATTAGCTAATATATTTTTGCATAATGACGAGGTAAGCAAATATCACCATAGCTCAGTGCTTCTTGCATGAGTAAATTTGGAAAATTAATAGACTCCCAATTTCCTAATTATCTGTCTTTTATTCCAAACTCAAACAATGAAATGCTATTGCACACTCCTGGGCATCTTGTAATTTAGTTTGCACCTTGAAAACCTTAAAGCACCTGTTTTTCTTTTCCTTGTTTCCCCTCTTCTTTGAAAAGGAAATGTGAAAAATCCTTCCTCCTCTTCCCTGTCCCAGGGACTGAGGCTGCGGCACTCACAGTGCAGGATCACGGAGCTCCTGAGCTTCCCAATTTCCAGGCAGAGCTGGGGGTAGGAACTGGAATAAAAGCATCTTAGATGCAAAAATATATGTTGAAGTGGAAATTAAAATTTAAAGTCAATTCTTTCGATGGGGAAGATGGGCAGCAATGTTTATTAGGCTTTTGATACCTCTGGAGGTGGATTGTTTCCGTGCCTCTGTTTTCAGAAGCGCAAGTCCAGAATGTTCCTGAATCACTGAAATACCAAACCCTGGCACTGCGCTGAGAAAAAGGGCATTTTGTCAATAAGTATTTTTGTGCCTCTCTAATTTGCCACTTTTCATTCGTCTCCCCACGGTGCGGGATCCAGCCGCTCTTCTCCTTTTCCCCGGTGAGGAAGACAGCGGCAGCGACGCCGGCAGCACTCCCCGGGCTGGGGGACCACGGGGAACGTGACGGAGAGAGCTCTCTCAGGATGACACCCGTCTTCTCCAGACCCTCCCTGGCCGGTCCCTGTCTCGGTGTCACCGTGCTGCCTTTCCCAGCGCCGGCAAAAGCTGGATCTGCTCTTTGCTGGAGCCCCGCCGAGCCGCAGAGTGCCATCGCCATCCTCACCCCCCCGCACCAGCTGCAGCCGCTCACAAACTATACCAACTTCTGTATTAACATGCAAATTGCGGCAATATGGGACGGGTCTGTATGTAAAGCTTGTAAATTAATAAACACGGGTCGTTAAAAGAAAAAAAAAAAAAAGCCTGCTGGAACGGCTAAGCGTTCCCTCTCTTTAACCTGTAGACGGCATGTAAGTGGAGAACTGGGAGCATCTCGGCATACAAATGGAGAGCACACATCTGCAAACCTGATTTTCCTGGAACTTTGTCATCCCTTGGTCTGGGGGCAGCGGGCTGCAGACACAAAGGAGGCGTGCTCGGCTCTCAGCGGGGACTCCTCCGCAGCCACCAGAGCTGCAGAGAGTCGAAAGGCAGCTTATTCCTTCCCTCCCCAGAAGGAAAGAGATTGCTTTTCCGTGACTTTTTTAGCATCAGATTTATTTTTTTTCCCCCCCCCACTAAAGCGTTTGGTCTTTGCCCGGGTCCCTCGGGGGGTGTTTGTGCACCTTCCCCCCCTGTCCCTGCATCACCACTGTGCCTGCCAGTCCTTGAGTTATCGAATAGAAGGTTGTGTTTTCCTTAAGCTGCCCCTCTTTGTGGTCATCTGTGGGTTGCATTTGCCAGGACGTTAGAGGCTGAAATCCAGCCGGGAAAGGAAATGGCAAAGGAAGGACCGGCGGAGGGCTGAGAGCCCCGTCGTGCCCTCAAGGTGCCACCCACCAGGTTGCTCGCAGGTCCCGGCCAGACTCACGAGGTGGCAAAGACATCTGCAGAAGGCATCGGTGTGGGCACAGAGTTCAGGTGCCAAAACACCTATGACTGTCACAGAACGGGCCACATCTGGCTGAAGGTGGTACAAAGGGGTCCAGTTAAGGCTCTGAGGGGCAGAAGAGGGGTTCCCGGGCTGCCACGGGGGGCAGGAGCCACTGCCCCTGCACCACCTTGGGCTTCTAGTGCCTGTGACCAGCGCGGTTCCTCCTGGCTTGTTTCCATCCACAGGCACTGGCACTTGCTGTCCTCATTCCTTCTCACTGGAGAGAGGTTTTATTACGGAATATCGGCTTGGGGAAGTTTGCAAGGAGTCGCAGCCGCCCGTTCAGCGGGGTGGTACTCGTACGCTGTTAGTGTTGCATGCTAGATTATTACAGATTGCTTTAATCAAATCATTACAGGCCTTGTTGCCCACATCTTCATACATCACAGTTTTTAGAATACTCTCAGAATAGCAATATCGTGAAACATCCTTTAAAAGGGAAAAAATGTTTGTCCAAAGGGAAGGAAGCCGTTGAGCCATTTTTGTTTGCCTTCCCATTCAAAAGAGCCCATGGCCTTTTCCCAAAAAGGCTGAATTATGAATCTGGGAGGTGACTCTGACAGGGTGACCGCCTCTCCGACCTGTCCCTCTGTGCGGCGCTCAGCGATGGCCTGGCTTGGAAAGGAAAATCCGGGGAAACCCTGCAAACAGCATCACTTGTGCGGAGGGAAAAGGCATTCCCATACTGAGAACCCCCAGGGCTGAAGGAGGTGAGACCCCCCGGCACGGCGAGGGGATGCTCCAGGGTGGGTACCAGCGGGTGAGCCATCACCCGGGGCACCGGGATGTCCCCCAGAGAGCTCGGGGCTGCTCCGAGCACCGGGAAATGTCCCTAGATATTCAGAAACACTGTCAAATCCAGGCAATTTGAGCAAAATTGTTGGAAAGGTGGAGCTCGGCCCCAGGGAAGGAACCCCTTGCGCTTCTGCAGGGGCTGGTGGCCCCTGGCCGGGGTGACCCGCAAATGTGTTTTCCAGGGTGGCATTAGGAAGCCAGTGCCATCCTTATCATTTTATGCAAATGCTATAATTTCCTCGCTGCACACACAGAGGCAGATCATGGCGGGTTTAACCTGTGTTTAGTATATCACTGTCAGTAACTGTCTCGTGAAACTTCTGCAATATAAATGAACCAGCTGGTATTAGAAAAAGTGTGAAGATCTTTTTTTTTCTCTCCCTCGGGTGGGGGAAGGGACGGGGAGTGGGTGTGTTGCAAGGTTTGTCACATAAAGCTGAGAGATCTGGTGGCTGTGAATATGGCTTCAGTAGAGTTGGGGCTATTATTGTTGGTTTTTCTCTTTTGCTCTGCCTTGTTTCAGGAAAGCTGCTGGTCTCCTCACACCTATTTGGTGGGCGGCCGCTGTGAAGCCTTCTGGCACGTTTGCGTGTCGTAGACCCTGGCTGCTGGGAATCCCGGTGGGGAGCGGGACCCGCAGCACCCGGCCTGGCCCCTTCAGCCCTCCCTGAGCACCAGAGCCCCCCCTCACGCTCGGGGTGTTCAGCTGGGGAGCGGTGGATCGGCAGAGGCTGGGGGAGAGCAGAGGATTCTTTTGGGGCAGCACGGACCTGGGGGGGACATCGTCCATCTCCCCCTCATTATCACACACCTCCAACGTGGAAAGAACCCTGCGTACCACTGGCTTTGTGCCCCAGAGCAGGAGACCAGCAGCATCCACGTGTCCTCCTGAGGAGACAAGTTATGAGACCCTCAGAATAAACTTCTCCGTGCATCTTTATAACATCACTTTCGGTTCATTTCCCAACCTGGGAAAAGGTTAAATATCTCCATGGGTTTGTTCATGGGATCAAAACAATCTGGGCAGAGTTTTTCTGGCACTGATGTGGATCATAGAATCATAGAGATGTCTAGGTTGGAAGGGACCTTTAAGTTCATCTAGTCCAACCATCAAAGGATCTCGCCTCCCGTGATGGACGGGGTCCCCGCGCTGCTCGGGCTGCCTCGTCCCAAGCAGCCGGGAAGATGCAGAGCAGCAGAGAGAGCCGGGGCTGTGGGATCCAGCCCCACAGGGATGTGTGGAGCACCAGCTCTGCTGTCCCTGCATCCCTGCCTCTGATCCTCACCCCAGGCCATGTCTGTGGCCAGCCCGAGCTGTCACCTTGCTTTGACACTACTAATTACAAAAGGACCTGTGGCCTCTCTCCGTGGTTCACACTCACTCTTCCTGGAGATGTATTGAATCTTCTTAAAAAACATCAGTCTTTCACTTAGTTTTCAGTTGACATGATCAGCAGACGGATTAAAAGCCTGAGGAATAGCTCTGCGACCGTAATGGTGCCTCTACGTGGGGGATGGCCGCAGCAGGTCACTGTCACTCCTTGATGTTCCGCGCTCCTTTGAGGTACTCCTGCCATCTCCTCCTCCCCTCGCTTGGACTTCGCGGAAGATTTTCGGGAGGGAGTGTCCGCTGGGGGAGATGGAATGTGACATTTGCAGCCTTTTGTTTGCAATCTCAGCCAGATTGGAAGCCATCAAAAGTCATTTCCATCTGACGCTCGTCCTCCAGCCTGCCGGGAGCGAGCCGGGGGTCGCGCAGGAGCTGCTGCTTGCAGATGGGCTGAGCTGCATGCTTGGTCCACCAGCCCAGGAGGACAGAGGAGAAGCAGCAAATGCCATCTTGCACCTCAAACTGGTCCTTGGGAGGGCGGGCTAACGCAGGGCATCTCCTGGCAATGGGGATGGAGGGGTTAGAGCCTGGCAGGGATGTTATGTAGGTCGCAAGGGACAACCAGAGGTCCCTGGTCCAGCTCCTGCTCCAAGGTGGGCTAATGTCACCACCATGGCGGGTCACTGCAGTTGGATGGGGTGGCTTTGCTGAGTGCTAGGAGGGTCACTGCCACGCTGCCAGCATCCCGCTGCCCCTCAGCATGAGGTTGCTGAGCATTGTCTCCAGGCTCCACAAGCTGCAGGACCCCAGGGGTTTGGCTGCCACCACATTCACCAGGACGGTGCCCGCAAACCATACCGTAGCCCCCCCGTGCCCAGCCGCCCCCTGGGCTCAGCCAAGAGCAGCATGTTTCTCCCACCACCATCACCAGTCCCGCAGCACCGGCCCCGATTTAGAGCCAGCTGCTTCTGTTTTCCCAGAGTTGAAAATTGTACCGTCAGCAATATCACAGGAGTGATTTCTTTATCAAAGGTCATTACCAATTATTTTGTAAAGAACTGACGCTTCAGTAATTACCTGATTTTATCTTTTTTTTATGTAGGTCATTTATATTTCATTATTGTCATGTTATGGCCTATCTGCTTGCAAAGAGGCATATATTAAAACCAGCAACTTCGCCTTAGTGTCAGAATTATTGCCCTATATTTCATTTGCCATTTTATCTACTGTTCTGGAGAAGATCATAGCTTGTTAGTTAAAGTGTTATATAAACTAACACACAGACACACACATATGCACGCTCCTCTCCTGACAGTTTCACTCTCTTTTTCCACCCTCTTCCCCACGGACCCAGCAGTAGAGAAGTCCCTGGCTATTTACTCTTAACCACAGAGGAGGGGTGCCGGTACCGGGCTGCTTTTACATCACATCCCGGTGAGAGGAACCCCACCACCACCTCCAAGGGAGGGCTGGAGGAGCCGGCGGTTTCCCTTTGGGACAGAGCTGCCGGAGGGTCACCGGGGCAGGGGGACACACGGGGACCGGAGGAGCCAAACTCCCGGGGTTGCTCAAACGCAAGATTGTCCCAGTGCAACTTTTCTACTGGAGAAACTCACCTTCACGCATAGGCAGGGTACCCACAAAGTTCCTTTCTGGGACCTGGTGCCTGCTCAGTGTAAGCATCTCTGTTTTCTGATGCAGCGTCCCCACAGGTGCACAGACAAGCAGGAAAATAGCTCCCCACACAGCTGAATTTATAGCCCCAGCTGGGAGCTATCAGCTAAAAACACCACCGACAAACCCAAAAAAGCCCCCACCAAGCCCCCAAATCTAGGGGAAGACGGTAATACTGAGTGCAATCTGTTCTTTCCACGCTCTTTGGTTTATTATTAGCCACCACTGCTTTTTATTTCTTGTCTCATCTTGCCGATTAGCAATTCCTTGAAGAAATTTCTGGGGCTGTAAGTTGCTGGTAAAACATGTATTTGTTAGGGGGAGGGAAAGCGAGGGCAGGTCTGGCTGCTGTACAGTGTCCTCTGAGCAGGCACACACCAGCCAGGAGGAGAAGGACCCTCCATCAGGGACTTGGGCAGCTAGAACAGATGACAACTGGTGTAGTTGAAGGTGACCCATGGTGCTGGGGGGGCTCTTTCCATCCCTCCTGTGGGAACTCCACAACTGCTCAGAAATGGAGTGGGAAATGGGAGAGGGAGCAGGGACCCGGGTGACTGGGGACCCTGCAAGAGGCCAGGGATCCCATCTTTGATCCAAGGATGTAGCATTACAGGGGCCCGGGGCAGTTATTGCAGAACCCCCATTAAATGTATTAAAATCACCCTAATTAAATCCTAGCAGGTTTAGAGACTATTCTGCTGTTTATCATACGGTTTTACAGTTTATCATGACTGTCTCCTCCCCATATGTAGGAATGAGTAAGAAAGGGAAAAGAATTCTGCAAACTCATAGCTTATTTGGTCTGTATACATAATTTCAGTGTTTTTTCAGATAAGAACATATAATGAAATGTATGTTTTTCTCAGTCTAAGAAGGAAGCAACAGAAGCCCTGTCCTGCAGCACCTTCCTTTCCTTCCCGCAGCATCCTCCCGGTTAGAGATGGGGGATGGTGCAGAGCAGCGGGGCTCCGGGTGGGTGTTACCCCCCTCGCTGCACAGAGAGCTCGCTGTGGAGGGGATTCAAATGGGGTTTTGACTCCCAGGAGGAACACTAAATTCCCTGTTTTCTGGTGGAAGTTGCCCAGCACTGTGACGTTCCTGGCTGCCGCGTGGCAGAGCCGGTGGCAGCGAGTGCCTGGCCGGAGCGTGGCTGGGCAGGGGGAGAGGGGGGAGTGCTGGAGAGAGGGCAGTTAATGTCAAATCAAAGCAAAACTCCCCTAGTAAGCTAATTCTGTAATGGGGCTGTCTGGTGTTATCATTTATGTTCCTCCATTGCCGTAAGAGTATTTTAATAATCTACGTAGCATTTAATTATGATTCAGTTACCTGACATAAGTAATTTTGGTGCCCTTTAATATAACGAATCTCTGGTGTGAAATATCTGAGTAATAAGCCCTGACAGGTGGTTGTTATTCTGCAAACCTGCCTGTCTCCAGCCGCCCCCGGTGCTTGGAAGGGGAGAGCCGGGGCTGCCGGCCGGGATGGGGACGCGGTCCTGCCCCAGGGCTCCCGGGGACCCTCCGAACCACCAGCACACCTGGGGGCAGCCGGGCTGGGGGGCTCAAGGTGGCATCACTGGTGAGGACCAGCCTCATCCCGGGGGGGTCCAGTGAGTGGCCCAGGGTCTGCCATCCGCAGATGTTGTGGTGCTCGTGGCATCGCCGTGCTCTGTCTGCAGGGTGCAAAGCGTGGGCTGTAGGGCAGAGATGCCAGGGCGTTAATCAGTAGCAATTATGATTTATTTTCTTAAGTATGGGAGCACCCCGAAGAGGAGCACGCCTGAGACCGGCACCTCCGGGCATAGAGCCATCAAGGAGCTGTCGGAGAGCGATGTTCCTGCGTGACCTCACCCCTCCTCCGTCTGGATGCAAGGCAGGAACATTTAGGAGAACTGGAAAATATATGTAATGGCTGTCTTTTGCCAGATGTGTGAATAAAACCAGATGTGACAGATAAGCTAAGAAGAACTGCATGTCAGCTCACCCAAGGGCTGGGGAAAGCAGCCCCCGTTGGGCTGCGGAGAGGCAGGGTGAGCTGCAGCATCGCTTCCTGACCCGCTTAGAAAAATAGCCACGGAGGGGTTGCGGGGGGTTTATAAATCAGCGGTACTGAGCGCAGCATGTGGGATGTTCTGTTAAAAAAATAAAATGTAGAAATAAATGGTGACCTGACATATGCCAAAAGAAGTTACGGCAGCGGGGCTGCAGATGATAGATGCTGCGGGTGCGAACAGAAGATGTGAGACATGAGACCGTCTCCGGGAAAGGTGGCAACAGCTCCGGCGTCAGATGAGACAGGGGAGAGACCCGCCGAAAGCAGGAGAAGGGAAAACGGGAAAGCCCAGGTTTGGCCGTGGGTGGGTGAAGCCCCCGGCCCGGGAGCAGAGGGGTCTGTCCCTCCAGCCCCGGGGCAGCCCCACGGCCGCGGAGGGGCTGGCGGAGGCAGGGTCCTGCGGGGAGGGACCGGCCACTGCTCCTGGGGCACTGCGGGGAGGATCATTTTGTGCACAGGTAACTCTGCCAGACACGTCTCTTGCTCTACTTAGCATTTAGCCTCCCCTGCCACCATCGCATGTGCGGTCGCAGATGTTAGCATTTATCTTTCATTCCCTTTTAAACTGGCAGGTAAGGGGCTGTCTGACGGGGGGAGCAGAGAGACCCTCCCTGCACCCTGGCTGCAGCTGCACCCCGTGTCCATGCCCCTGCAAATGCCCCATGCCCCTGCCCGTGCCCATTCCCAAGTCAGTAATTCCCATTTTTCCATTTCCTGGGTGCGGCTGTGGTTTTGGAGGGGGAGGAAGGAGGGATGTGCAGCTCATGGATGCAAGAGTGTTCGTCACACTGGCCAGCTAATGAGGGACCAACGTTATCTCTAATGACACTTTTAGACTCCCCATCCCTAGCCTGATACCACTCCTGTGCACGACTGCCGAGACAGTCCAGAAACGAGGTTAAATATTGTAGCCCAAATACAAAGAGTATGAATTTGCTGTTGCACAGACAGCAAAGCTGGGGTTTACATCCCGGTTGAGAACCTGACATCCCAGTCGAGAGCTTAAGGAGGACTTAAGTGGTCTTGTGGAAATGTTTTTCATTCTTGGGTGTGAGGAAGTACTCATTTACCCAACTGTTAACTCTTGCTCTTGTGCCATGCCTACCTAGTGACAAGGCTTGACAGGATAGAAGGGATAGTTTATTTAAATACATTTAATTGAATTAACCAATTACGACTAGCGTATTCATGTTGCTTGTCAGTGTCTATTGTAAAAGCTTCTTTGGCTACATCTTCTTCTCATCCCGTCCTGATGTCTGATGGGAGATGCTCTTGAACTAATGCCGAGCTTCTTCCTGATCCAGCTGGGGTTTGCTCAGTTTAGCAGTGGCATTAATCACGAGAAGTCTGTGATGTTCACTCTCTGCGTAAAAACACACTGCAAGAATTGTACGCAAGCCACGAAAGGCTGAGCTCTTCCCACGGGCAGAGGTGGGGTAAGAAATGATAACATAGGCAGGGACGGAGAGGCAGGGATCCGGGGAGAGCACCCCTCCCTGAAGCAGCGTGCGGCACAGGGAGATGGGTGCTGGCGCTGGGGACAGCCTGCGGCAGAAAAACCACAACCACTACAAAAAAAACCCTTCAGAAACCGCGTACAAAATCCATGCACAAAGACCAGTGAGGCAGCCACGAAGCCAGGCGTCTCAGGGCTGGAAAATATCAGATTTAGGATTGTGCATGTAGCTCCCATTCCTCCCTCTCCTCTGCTTCCGCTATGACAGACTGCAGTCTCCTATTTTTGGACACAATTCAAAACATCTTCCCTTAAAAAGGCTGTTTTGTGCCGCAGAGGAAGGCAGAGCAGGAGGCGCGCTGTCCAAGGGTGGAAGGTGTGAGGGCTCTCCATGGGCCCTGCCCCATGGACCATGCTGGGGAGATGCCCATGGGCCAGGACCAAGGGGGGACCCAGCCCACGCGTCTGACATCTTGCTTGTGACATATTACATGCCAGTATAGGTGTCTGTAGGTATATATAGGTTTGTATGTAGGTATATATAGGTTTGTATGTGTATATATGCATATAAATATGTCTATACAGATTTAACGGGTGTATATATGCACACACATATGCATTAAGTGTAATAGGATTTCCATAAGACACACAGAAAATGAAAAGACACACATAGATAAGCACACACGCAGACACCCACTTAAGTTCAAGCAGGACTGTAATTATATCATCTTGCAAACTTTTAAAATAAAAAAGTAATTTCCTTACAAATGGAACCCTTGTTAGATAAGTTCATGAAGGAATTTACACAGTTTAATTAAAGAAGCGGCTCTGCCTTGTCCTCCGCGTACGACGAAATAAGGCAAATAGTTTTAAAATATTACACTCAATTATACTTATAAATCTTGCACAGGTAATGAACATATTCTTTAGATTGCAGAAAGAGCTGGACACTTATCTTACTCTTTAAGATAAAATACCACATCCATATAATGCATTGCTAAGCTTTCCTTTTACCATACAAGTTGCCCAGAATCCCATTTTCTATTAAATAATAATCATTGTAATTAATAGACTAGTTATTTTATCTCCCTAATCTGGTTACAGTAATTTATCAAAGGTATGTAAATGAATGCAAGAAAAAAAGCAGTTCATTATTATTTTCTAAAGGGTACATGTCTCTTGCTGAAGCATGTAAAATGTAATTCTCTTGAACTTAATAAGATACTTGACTTCGTGTAATTCTCGGAAAGAAAATCCATTCAATACTTTACTTTTTTTATGTCACACTCAATTTGTTTTACTTGCAATCCCCTGGCAGTTGAGGCTCGCTAATGGGCTGTTTCCCAGCGGCGCTCCCCGTGGCGGCGGGAGATGCCAGGGATGGAGGGGTGGGATGGAATTCCTCCCCGTGCTCCCGCCGGGACAGGGGGACAGGGGACGATGCCCTGCGGTGCTGCTGCCCCTCTGAAGGCAGGGACGTCACGGGACGCAGGCGGGGGGTGCGAAGGTGGGGTGCGAGGGGCAGGTGGGGGTCTCAGTCCGCTGGACACCACGGCAGGGAGCAGCATCTTCCATCACAGGTGGCTCCTGCGGCGGCACCGCTGTGATCCCACCGGCCTTGCTCCAGAGAACTGAGGTTCGGTGGGGCTTTGGCCCGCGTGAGGACCGCAGCCCTCCGTGAACATCCTGCCTGCCCGCTTTCCCAGCCGTTAATTCAAAACCAGTACAAAAAAAGAGAAGGGAAACGTTCAAAGGGTATAAGGGAGCTACTCCCAGAGGCAGCGTGGGCACCCAGATGAAAGGGATCTGATTAATGATAGCACCTGAGATAAGTGGCACTTTAACCAACTTTAACTGTTGATGTATGATGACATAATGTCCCCTCCAATTAATGACAAGGATATAAAACACCTGTATTTAGCAGAGCAGATGTTGCTTTTATGGTTAAATGCACACAGAAATTGACTTTTAAAGGACCAACGGTAACTTCTCCATTATTTGTTTCTCTATTTGTTGCACTGCATTATGAGCAAGAGTGAAACGTAGCCCCCCGTGTGAGGAAGCAGAATACGTGTTCTTCACTAAGAGTAATTTATAGGTCACCTCAGAGCAGTTTATGGAACACAGGGTTATCCTCGCTGTTACAGATCTCTGGAGGCTCCTCTCCCAAAGGATCCCAAAGCAACGTCTGAACGGAAGAAGAGTTTTTGAAATACGGACAGGAATAATGTTACCCACTTCTTAACCAGAACAAAAGCATTATGCACCCTTTTTATCCTATTTTTTTCTCTTTTTTTTTTTTTTCCACAAAGGGATAACTGCCTTTGAATCCAGCTAACACCCCTGCTGCAGCTCCAGTGACAGTTATTCACGCTTTGACCCTGAGGGAGCCAACTTATACTGTCAGTCATTCATATCCTCACATCTACGTTATGCAACTCGGTTGCTATTTTCTGAGGAAAAAAACCATTTGTTAAGAAAATTCCTGTTAAGGGCAAATAAGGACAAGGGACACTTTATGTCTGGGGTGATCAAAGGATCCCACCTTTCTCCTTTCGCTTTGCAAAGCATTTTGGAGCGTTTTCTTCAGACTGCATGCACCAAGCAGGGAGAAGGTGCCTTGCTTTTCATCTCGGGAGAAGTCACAGCTCTCTGCTGTCACCCCTGTCACCCCCGGGGCCGGGTCGGGGTGCTGGCCGCGGGGGCTCGGCGGGGAAAGAACACGGGAGTCATCATTCCCCTCAGCTCCTGCGCTAACGAGCGGCTCCTGCGCTAACGAGCGGCTCCCGCTTCCCAGGGCTGCCTTCGCCGCCTCTCCTGAGGTTTAAAATACAGTAGGTGCATATGGGCTCTACGGAGGGTTTATTTATAGAGCAGGAGCGTTTCCAGCTCTTCCAAGTTGGTTGCAAGTCATACAGCAGTAGGCACTGTTCTTAAAGTCCCAGCTTCTGTACCCCCGCTATTCCGTGAGCATCTGAGCCTTCAGTGGGCGCATGAGAAGCGTCTGAGCGTCACGGGGAATCCAGAGGCACTACAAAACGTTTCCTAGAAGTAAAAAGCCTGTGAACACCCTTCCTCTCCTTCTCCTGCTCACAGAGGAGAGACAGAGAACCGAAGACTAAAGAAGTCACCCCTTAGCATCACACTTAGCATTGCAAAGGCTGCAGCAATGCCCTTTCTCCTCCAGTACACTAATATTACAGGTTTATACACTGGGCCTCTTGCAGCTGCTCAAACCTCCTGCCTGTCTGTGCGTCAGGTGTCCTTGACACAGTAAAAAAAACCACCTCGGAAATCTTGTCCCAAGGCAGCAGAGGAGCATCCGTGCCGTTCAGCATGCATCTCATCACCGGGCCACTTAACCACTCATTTCTCTCCTCAAGGAGCTCCTCTTCCCCAGCTGTGGAATGGGGCAAACGCTCAGCAGAGAAACAGGAGAAGAAGCTGAAGGGAAGCAGAGCAGGGCTGCATCGTACGTGTCTCACAGGAATTACTTTGTGTGAGGAACCAGAGGTGAAGTCAACAGAGTAGCTTGCATTTTCCTGTTTAATGTACGTATTTATTTCGCATCCATCACCCTAAACCTGCTTTGATTCTGACACCAAGTTCTTCAAATAGTATTTTCAGATGTTAAAATATAGCTCAGTAAGTGACTATAGCTCAAATATGGCAAATGACATTCCCTCCTAGAGAAAAAAAAAAGAAAGACCTAACGCTTGATATCCGTGCCGTGGTAAAACTCACTGCAGCCCTTACAAGGACTCTCTCGATGTGTGTGGGACTCCTGTAATGATCTCCAGGCCAACAACCACCTTTTGGTGCCTACAGAGAACCCCCTGAGGGCAGCCTCTTTCTATACACAGTCGGTCACGGACGCAGGATCTTGGATTGCAAGTTTAAGAGTGGGTCCCATCTCCTGCTTCCCTTTGGCGTGGCAGGCGGTATGATGGTAAGGATAGCAGGTTGATGCTCGGTGGGCTTGCTGTGTGTAGAAACAGCTGGCTTTATTTAATCTGACATATCAGGATTATTCGAGGGGTTTTGTTTGCGTGAGATCCCTTTGCTTTTGTTTGGCTCCTTTTTTATACGTCTCATGGCAGGATCTGGGGACAGATCTGATGTTAAAGAAGAAAAGGAGGTAACGTGGCATTTCAGGGGTGACTTGCCACGTGTGAGAAATATCCCAGGCCATGTCCAGCAATGATACAGGGAAAAGGAATTTCGTTTTGTTATTAAGGACATCAAGTCTGAACACAGTGCTTACACACCCAAAACATTTCTGTAAATATTTATTGGCCAAATAAAGTCTTTGGAAGTGCTTGCATTTCTTTGGGGAACCCTGAGGACTTCTCCTGTGTGCCATCTTCCCCGTGTTTCCTCCCCTTAATGATTCACCCCATGTAACACCTAATATCCTCCTATTGCCTGGCGTTGGGTTTGCCCCTTTAGCCTTGTTCTCTCTCTGAAATATATATATAAAAATAAAGCTCCTTTTCCTTCAGCTGTCCCCCTTGCACACTGTAGGTAACCGCTTATCTTTCTTTTCCCACCTTTCTGCTTTGTTAAACCTCTTGCAGAGCCTGGTGCTCCTCCCCGGGAGCTGGGGGGCTGCGTTTGGCCCTTTGAGGGCAGCCACCTACAATCTGCTGTCACAAGGCATCCTGCAGAGGCTGTGAGAGGGCATGAAAGCAAAGAAACATTCAAGCTCACATGCAAGGAACGCAAAATCATGTCCAATTATCACAGCTTTCCTAAAGATCCTAAAATATTGCTTCCATAAGTCAGTCTGAGACAGAGAATTACATTCATTTCATCCTCCTGAGATTAGAGAAGAAGTTCAAGTTTCTGTTCTAGATAAATAAGATTTCCTTAAAGCAGTTTAACAGCTGCAAGAAAAAAAAAAAAAAAACAAGCAAAAGCAAAAGAAAAAGTGAAGACATCCATTTTCCGCAATCAGTCGCACAGTGGCAGGTGCAAGTCAAGGGGCATGGCCTTTAGCAGGACCCAAGGGTTGGCCAGAGCATTGCCAATTAATCATCCAGTAAAATGCACTTGACAGCTTGGAGAAGTCTCCAATTCTTTTTCTCATGATTGCATTGCTAATTTGGTCTTTAAACTTACTAAGAACAGGCAAGACTTAAAGAAAAGCTGTCAAGTTTTCTAATATGATATTTTTTTTTTAAGGGGAAGCTTTTCTAAGTTGGTTCAGTCAGCCATAGCTCGTGCCTGCCTAATATAGCTCAGTAAGAAAGCATTTGAAAAAGTATTTCACCACTGATGGTCTTCTCCATGGCTTTAATGTGCATGGGCTAATGCACGTTTTCTTTTACACATGATGTAAACCCCTCTTTTGTTTCATCCACCTGTTTTATTTCAGGCAAGGCTGGTGAGAGATGATGCCTGCAGGCACAAGTTAGGTGCCAGAGCCCATGTGGAAAGGGCACACGGGCATGCCTTAACTTCAGAGAAGTGCTCAGATGTTCAGAGTCACTTCACCGGATCCTAAACACAGTTAGGACCTCAAAATGCCACTGGCTTTCTCAGTTACGGTGGTGGGCTCCGTGGGGTGGTACCCACCTCCCCTGCCCTACAGAGGTTCAGTTCATGCTCAGGCGAGAGGTGACCTGGCCTGTGTCTTGGTCTGTGCGAATAACAGAGACATAAAAGAGGCGTAAAGTTGTCCCCAGCTCCATTGCACCAACTGCACAGTAGCTGGATGCATTTGGGTCTTGACCGTGGCTCCCTAGAAATGCTGGTCATTACCAACAGGGGGACGCTGAAACACTCGTGTGTGTGTGTGTGTGTGCGTGCATACGTGTGTGTGTGTACTTGTCCACGTGTGTGTGCGTGCAATACTCCCACACACTACGTTGTCTTGTAGGAAAAATATGTAAAGGGAAGTCGTGACCTTGCTCTCCAGCCGTGAGAGACAAGCACCAGAGTAGCTTTATACTCTGCTTCCCTATTTTCTCAAAATAGTCAACTTGTTTGTTTGATGCCAACATCTCATAGACCGAAACAGCTCACTGGGGGATTTGGGCAGGAGTTGGCACGTGTTACTTCTAGTTTATGTAAGGTCTTACTGCAGTTTCTATTTTTAACCACGTTAATAAAAAGGATTGTTCATCATTATACCAGCTTAGCAGACACAAATCACATGCCTAGGCAAATCTTAAGGGGAAGTAAGGTGATTCATTCCATTAATCCTCTGCTGCACAAAGTCACAGTAAATCCTGGTTCCAATAAGTGGGTTGAAGGCTAAGACCTTAGGGTTCCTCTGCCTGGCGTTTGGCTCTGCTTGCTTTTGGGATGTCAGATTTCCATTTCCAATATGCACTAGTTTTTCCCTTGTAAAAAAAAAAACCAACAAAAAAACAACACAAAACCCCAAAACAAACGCAGAAACTGAGCCCTTTATCAACACGTAAGACTGATCTGAAATGAGTAATAGTAATAGACAAACATTAATAACTTGCAATCTAAATAAACACTGAAAAGTTTGAAAGCTTTTTTTTTTTTTTTTTAAATATAAAAATAAACACGAAAAATGTTTTGTCCTAGAAACGGAGCCAGCAGTGTATTATCTCGGCAGACTGCAGCTGGACAGCAAATGACACGAGATTGTATTTTGGTTCCTCTA
The DNA here is from genome assembly GCA_028565335.1 of Limnodromus scolopaceus. Lineage (NCBI taxonomy): Eukaryota > Metazoa > Chordata > Aves > Charadriiformes > Scolopacidae > Limnodromus > Limnodromus scolopaceus. The sequence continues at coordinate 752,740 of JAOXNO010000020.1, forward strand.
CTCGCCGTGAAAGCTGAGGGAGCCAAGGAGAGGCAGAAGCTGTGTTGGCAGAGGGAGGAGAGGAAGTGCGAGTGGACGTGAAGTTAGCAGGGTCACGCCGGTGCGGAGCAGGGAGTCAGACGCTTCCCTGTAAACAGCCAGGCACTGGAATTTGCACGGACACAGCTGCTGTCAAAGACTGAGACGTTTTTAATCTGAACGAATTAAGAAAGGTACATTCGGTTTTCTATAGGCACCCACTCCCAACCTCAATATATGTGTGGGACACTCCTTTCCCCCCAGAAGTTGAGCTCTTCAGTGAAAAAGGCAGATGTAGTGGGTTACAAGGAGAATAAAAGTTCTTGGAATATTCAGAGTATGTCCAAAACACAGGGACCTGATAATATTTCCATTGGCACCAGTGCAGATCAGGGATTAGGTAACTGGAGTGTTGTCTCAAAGGCTGCACCTGTTAATGATATCCAAGTTGTCCACTCGCCTTCCAGCTTCCCAGCAAAGCCGATGTCTCCTTGACATCGCTCATCAGGCCCTACCTCCATGTGGAAGGCCAAGCAGTGCTGGGTTAGCAAAGACCATCTCATTACGACTACAACTTCCTTCCAGTCATGGGAAAGAGGAGTGAAGTGTTGTGGTCATAGGCACCTTTATGCTGGTGAGAAAGGAACCTCATCTGGGTTTGGGCTTGGACCAGGTTCTTGTGTGCACAGCACAAGAGAATTCAAAACCTGCATGCAGACGATGTGAAAAGGTTTTGGAAATACCTGCAGGACATCAAATGGTCTAAAAGCCCTTTGTCATAAGTGCTCAAGAGCCATTTAAGAGCCAAAGGGCAAGTGGGAGATGCCCAAGCCAGGATCGTGTGGCCACATCCTGCAAAGGGCTCTTACTCCCAGCTCTTCTACCCAAGCCAGGCTGGTTTTGAGAGCTGAGCTTGTGTCTCAGCACAGCCCTTTGCTGCCCATGTGCCCAGCTTGGGTGTCCCAATGCTGGTTCTTGTACTTGCTGTGGACATTTTTATTCCTGGCTGGAATAAAAACACCTTGCAGCAATGGTGGTGAGAGGTCAGAGCAGGCAGGGACCTTCCCTTAGCTCTTCTGTCCCTCCTCTGTAAAACCAACAGGGGGGCAGAAGAAGAAAAGCAACAGTTGTTTTTCATTCTTTCTTAAAGAGTTCTTACTAATTCCCCCTCTCATTCTATCACTCAAAATTTACCAAAAAAAACCAAAGCCCAACCCACCAAGACTTAGACCCCTCAAAGAGCTGTCTATTACCAGAACATTAAGTATCTTATGTCCACAATTAATCCAATAAAGCACGGAAACTCAGAGTTAAGTCTGACACTGTCCCGTAATCATACTGTTGTAATAATAAAAAGGTACAATTATGTAAGCCGAGGCCTGAATGTCAGTTTGGATTTTCCCTGATTTTTTTCCCCTTGCTCATTATTTTAGAGGCATGAGCAGCGTGACCTTGCCCCTCTTCCCCTCTGCAACTCACTGGTTTTGGGGGGGTAAATCCAGCAACGACGATCTCTCAAATCTCCCACAGTCTTTTCTCCCCAGCACACATCCACCCGCAGGGCTGTCGGGTCACGGGCTTCAGCTAACACAAGTAGAATTTCTGGGAAAAGCCTTTTCTCATAAAGGCGAGGGCTCTGCAGGGTCAGTGCTGGCACAAGGGTCAGAGTTTCCCATTTCTGAGCTGCCCGGCAGGACCCTCCGTGATCCTCAGTGGTTTCCAGAGTCAGGATTAGATTAGGATTACATTTCTCAACCTCTGAAAACAACAAACAAACAGAAAAAAAAAAACCACCAGGAAAGGATGAGATGTGGGATTAACAGCTCTGGGTAACAATCTAGGAAAATCTGTCGGTTGCTCAAAGACCCTGAACTGGTAATACGAAGATTTTGTGAAATTGGGAGTTTGAAGCGCTGCTTGTAGCAGTCTGAGCGAGGCATCTGCATGAACCCATCCTGATCTCTCCGACACCAAGGCCATGGGAAGAGCTGGAAGATGCTGCAAGACTCTCCCTTTTTCTTCCCCCTAGAAATCTATTTTTGAATGTGAAGAAATTTTATAAATATCCCATAGTAAAATATACCTAAGGGCAACAATAAATGATAATACATGACCATTTCCACCTGGCTTTGGATGTCGTAGTTCCCCATATGGTAGCCATGCAAATGCTTGTGAGCAGTCAGGGTCTTGTGGTGAGGCACAGGAGGGTCTGATGTGGTGAAAAATTAAGGGTTTTTTGGGTCAAATTAGTTCTCAGCTGTTGAGTTCCTGCCACTGTATGACCAAGGGTCTGCAGCGCCTCGGTGGTGGCTCAATCAGCAGAAAATCAGAAGGCGGAGGTGAAGTTTGATGGGAGGGTTGGCTGCGTTCCTGAGAAGGATCTGGCTGAGTGCTGCATGGCTTGAATTACCTTCCCTTCCTTCTGCCTCGATGGATTTTTCCCCGCGGAACCATTTTCAAAGAATCTCGGTGCATCTCTTGACATTTTCCAGGAGTAAGACCCAAGCAATCCTTTTCTCACAGTATGCTTGGAAACGGGCCCGGAGATGCAAACTTTGGCCAGCTGAGACATCAGGACCCAAGCTCCGTGGCTCAGGGCGTTCACTCGGGGAGAAGATGATGGTCCACTGCATCCCCCTGCTCGAGGGAGTCTGGACCCGAGTTCATTCCAGACCCACCAAACACCCTTCGATGGGATGAGAATTTCACAACGACCGCTCATTAACGGTGATCTCCAGGACCATAAGCTTTTCCATGGATTAACACTGTCCTCTCCAGGGCGTGGATGCGTAAGGGAGTAAATGCCATGGATTCTCGTGCTGGGGGTTACCCCAAGTCACAGATGAAAATGCAATGAGGTATTACCTCCAGTTTCCAATAACATCTCACAGAGACGTTACACTTCCTTTGAGACTGACAGTCAGGGAGCCCCTCGTTGCTGCTACCAAGATTATGGTAACACTCCAACCTGTTTTAAAATTGAGGAAAAGTGTCATTATCAAAATGTCATTCCAGCAGGCATGCTGGCTGCTTTTATGTCTTTATGCTGCCTTCGCTACCAGGAAAAAAAAAAAACCATTGGTGCATAAGCATAGTCTTTCCAACCTGCTTCCACCCACCATTTCAAGATAGTCCGGCCTACGGAATGTCTTTGGTCTATAAATGTGGGTACGGAGCCACCCATGCCCGTGAAAGCTGGCCGGTTCTCAGCAGTGGGCAGCATGGATCTCTGGCCTGGGTTTGTCTCCACCCGTGAAAGATGGAGCTGTGGCTGGTTGAAGGGTTCACACGTGTCTCCACGGAGGGCGTCGCGCTGATGGACAGGGCTCCCTTGGTACGGACGACACCTCTGAAACCCGGGTGCTTTCACAGCATCCCACGTTTGGGCAATCGACCCTCATCTAAGTGTGTAAATAAGTCTGCTTCATTGCCTCTGACAGGGGAGATGTATTGCAATGCTCAATGGCATGAGAGAGCTATAATAATAAAAAACAAAATTACACTCCTGGTGTCTTATGACCAAGGTTCGGCAAAAAGTGGGAAGTTTTACCCATATTGGTAAATATTGAATGCTTGAAAGCATTTACCGATACTTAAAGTATTGATAAATATTAGTAAATACCCATATTGCTGGGAAATGAAGCAGGAAGTGTTAATAGAATAGTTTTTGCACTAATTGGGAAGGGATTGGCCCTATATGAGAAGGCAGCAGGAACATATACAAGGAAAACAAGGCTGCAGACAAAGGTACCGTTGTCTGTTGAGCGTCTGAGCTCCCCGAGCAGCGAGCAGGCTCGGTGGCGAGCAGGGACGCGTCCCCGCTCCGGGAACCCAGCTGGATGACATAAAAGCCATGCATCTTTATTAGCAGCCGCGCGGCAGCATCTGGGAAGGACCGGGCAATTATTTTTGCGGTACCTGTCCCAGGGCCAGGTGTGCCGCGTCCAGGACGCTGCTCCCGTGCCTTCCAGCCTCCCGGAGATGGATGAAAATCATTACGCTCCTGCGCAGTCAGCAGTCTGGCGCTGATGCCACATGATCCGGGGGGGATGGTCTCCTGGGGGGAATGCAGACCAGAAACTCGGTGGAAAAAAAAACCAAGGGCACCGCTTTAGAAATCTATTAGTTAATGATTTTGGGGAGGAAGCAGTGGCAGGTTTGCATTTGTCGATAATTTTCAAGGCTTTCTACGCCAGGTCATGTGGGAAAGTTAATAGGAATTAGGAAAAGGTGTGAATTTATAATGAGATAGTTAAATTGAGCCATTGTAGAAACATGCACGTGTGGAATTAAAGTGACCTTAATCTGAAATCGCTTGATTTTCTGCGACATGAGGTGAGTTAAACTGAATTAAGGCCATTCTAATTCTAAGCAGGGATGTGGCCAGGCATTAACTCTAGGAAACGCTGTGGTTCGAGACGTTACCACTTAACCACATTCCCACGCAGTTTTGCTTCCTAGCCCTTTATCTCCCAGCAGGAACAGGCAAAGGGGGACGCGTGACCAGAGGCATTGCCAAGCCCTGGTACCTCAACTGCTTTTGTTCCCATCCTAGGGGTGAGAAATTAATACTATTTCCCTGAGCAGGGTTCTGTCAGGGGTTCTCCCACACTGTGGGGTCTGGCAGCCCCGAGGATTTTATGCAACGACTGCTTGCATTGGGCAACGGTTTTAAATGGGAAGAGGGGAGATTGAGATTAAACGCCAGAAAGAAATTCTTTGCTGTGAGGGTGGTGAGAGCCTGGCCCAGGTTGCCCAGGGAATTCGTGGCTGCCCCATCCCTGGAGGGGTTCAAGGCCAGGTTGGAGGGGGCTTGGAGCAACCTGCTCTGGTGGGAGGTGTCCCCACCCAGGGCAGGGGGGTTGGAACTCGATGATCTTTAAGGTCCCTTCCAACCCAAACCATTCTATGATTCTATGAATAGTGCGTCAAGATTTTGTGCTGGTGTTCATACTTCCAGGAGGGTGCTGGTGACTTTATTAGCTTGTTTTTTAAAATAAATTGTATATATAAAATATATATATGCACAGATACCTATGTTTATATTTTACTGCCCTGGCTATGCATATATGGGGGTATCTGCCTGCTTTGCTCTCCTGTTCTTAAACATGAAATACAAAACAATCATATATCTGTTCACATTCACAAACATTAACTACCAATAACAATTGCAGCTTACCTATTAATTCTCGAATATTGAGCTATTCCTAAACAACTGCTGATGCTGTCAGTCGACTCCAGGCAAACTTTCCAACTTTCTTCCCGGCGGCGGTGCCGTCCCCTCTCTCCGTCCCTGGCTGTGGCTGTCGCACTTTGGGGCTGGCGGGGTGTCCGCCTCCACCCTGCCTTTGGGCTCTTAATGAGAACATATTGCTGCAGCCATCCAGTTACTGCAGTGTGAGCAGGCGGAAGGCTAATAAGGACATTATTGGGGAAAACATATATGAGCCAGGAAGGCACGTTCCTTTCCCACCACATAAACATCCCGGGATGATAAAGATGTCTGCCATTCCCCGATAACTACAGGCTGTGCATCAAACGCGGTGGCGTGGACAGTAATGCCATTCCCATGACTAATGCCACAGGAATATCTAATAGAATCAGGTCCCAAAATATCTCTTTTTTACCTGCAATTTTTTTGGCCTCATATTTCTATTCTGTCATTCCAATATTCATTTTTCCTAATATAATTTAAAAACTTCCTGATATGATTATATTATTCATTGTATCCTATTAGTGAAAACAAAATTACTCAAATGAACCTATTAGGACATGACAGAAAACTGCTGACATGATGGAAAGTTTCTAGGGTTCTCCTATTTGGATTCGTGTAGCCATCCTTCCTTATTACTGCTTGACGCTGCCTATCACCCCCTCTCCAGGCCTGCGGCCACACCGGGGGCTACTGGGGCTCGGCTGGGGTCAACGCCAGGCTCTGCCGAGGGTGGTGGCCAGTCATAGCTCCTGGGCACCTGGCATGATGGATTCATGGGGTGGGAGACCAGCACAGACAGTTCTAGAGGGAATAGTGCCCCAAAATATCCTTATAAATAAATGAAAAAGCAAGACAAGCTGGAGAGGGGTCCTGTCCATCCTGCAGGTCAGGACCAAACCAGCCCTGTGCTAATCCTGATCTTCAGAAAAAACCCTCCTCAGGAGCAGAAAGCTCCGTGTTTCCTCCATCAAATGTCCTCCAGAAGAGCTGTTTCGAATGGATGCATCCTTGGGGTGTCTCCTGGCTCCCTCCCCAGAACCAGGCTGGTTTTCAGCAGCTCCTCCTGCCTCGCCAAAGCCCAAGCCCTCCTGGCTCCCCTGTGTCCCACGGGGCCATCACCCAGCTCCTGGGGCTCCTCGGTCTCCATAACACCTCCCTGTACCCTCGGTGGCCCGGGGCCAGCACAGGCAGGAGGTGGTTGCCTCCAGCATCCCGACCCTCTGATATAGATTTGCCGTTACTCACCTGCACCTATAGGTGCTGTTTGCTTCTACCCATGTGCCTTAGCATTTATTCTTCACTGAATTATGACAGCCTAAGGGAATTAGAGGAGCTCACCTAAGCACTGCAAGTTTAAGGTCCTGTTCCCCACACCAGGTTCAAGGATTTAAAGCAAAATGTGGTTTAAATGAGCATAAATGGAAACGTTAGCTACATCTCAATATACACTTCAATACGCCAGTGCTTGCAGGAGGAAGGTAAATATTGTGACGCCCATTGCAGAGCCGGGCTGAAGGTGACACAGAAGGTGAGCCCAGCAGCACAACAAACTTCTGGAAAGAGCTGATCAGCCTGAAAATCACCTGCGCTGGCTGAAAAACCTGAGAGAAAAAGGCATAGGCTGTAAATGCTTGTGACCCCTTCATTTCCAGTGATAATGGGGCAAACCTTTCTCCTTCTTCTTCTTCTTCTTGGCCTCTCTTTTTTTTTCAGTCTTTCAAAGACTGAAATCTGTATTTTATTCCGTAGCTAAAAGGAAATGCACTCTGATTACAATATTACAGAAAGGCGTATTATAGTTATAGAAAATAGCAGCCATTGTGCTTTCCTTGAAAGTTGCCTTAAAAGATTTAATTTATATTTTTGATGATGAGTGAAAATTTTTACTTTAAAAAAAAATTAATCAGCTGTCAGTGCTGGAAATTTTAATTCTCTATTCACTAATGTTTAATAATACCATTATATAATAATACATTAAGAAGCAAAATAAGACAACCCACTTCATTTTGCTTTGGTCTGCCTCGAGGACTGGCACTTGAATGCTACAGATGAAAGGCTAATACTTTTATCCCTTAAACTACTCAGTCAGCCCCTGAAACTAAAGGACTTAAAGGAGAATAATTGGCTCTTTACAGAAGAAGAACAGAACAATGTGCTCTCTGCCTCTCAAGTTCTGTTTTGCATCTGTCTCCGCATTCGTTTCTTTGTATAAATAAATTAAATAATGTTACCTAAAGAATTAGATCACAAAAATATTCTCTCTTTACACTTTGTTCAAAATTAATTTCCAGATGGCCGTTCTCTTATGTTCTGGCCAAGGAGAAGGAGAAGATCTTGGCCCGTGTGAACCACAACCGAGGGTGGAGGGGGGAACTGTCACTTCATCTTTGTATGTATTAATTGTAAAGACATCGCAAGCTGATGTCCACAAAAAACAATGTGAGGACGGGGTAGCATTTGCTTTCAAGTGTTCTAAATCTGCAGTGCTCACGGAGGGAGGGGAAGCCTGAGAAAGCAGAGGCGTATTTGCGTGGCCAATTTTTATTCACGTCCTGAAACCTGTGAAGGACGCTCTCGCCTGGGAGAGAGCACTTGTGCTCTCCGTTTTCTTTCGGCAAGGGCAGTCCCGGGCTCTGCCTGGAACTCGTGCGCACTCGCCAAACCTTCATCAAGGCTCCACGCCAAGAGGATTTCATCTCGTCGGAGCAAGAATCCAATGTTCACTTGAGCTGAAAACATCCCTGTGCTGCGGCCAGCACAAGGTTATGAACACTTATGTCCTACTTAAGCCCCGTTTTGAGACAGTAAATGTGACTTAAATGTTCTGCAGTAATAACAATCCTCACGACAAAGGTGAGTTTCAGCCCAGGCCCTTAGGCATGCTGTATCTGTTATTTTAGACTCCTTTTTTGAGTCCCTGCATGTACTCCTTCTGCCTTCGCTCTAGTTACAAGGCTGCCTTTCCTCCCCTTGGAGTTGTTCCCATCACTTCTGTGTCCACAGGCCTTGGAGCTCCCTCCTCACCCACCTGAAGCACCTAACAAGGACCATTTGCTTCGCCAATGAAGCTTGAGAGTCCCCCTTTTTTTTTTCTTCTTTTTTTCCACAGCTATTTGCAAATCCATCATGTAGATCTTGCATGCTTGGGTTGTAACTTGGCCATCAGAGCTTGTAAAATCTTTCAGCCAACAAACACGCACACATGTGCAGCAACCTTGATTTAGGATTTTAATCTCGGGGATGTTTATGTAAGCAAAGACACATTGCACATTGGTTTGCCAGTGAACTTTAAACATATGTGAAAGTATAAGGGCATGTGTAACTCCAAGTGTGTGAGTAGGCTGCTGAAACTAATCTCATTATGGAGTTCCCACCCGAGCTCCATGATAGCAGCACCGAGTGGATTATATCCATCTTCACAAGTCATAACTGATTAAGGGGCAGACGGGGAGATAAGCTGATGTTCTCGCAAGTCCATCTCTGACGGGGCCAAGGAGGCAGGAACGGGAAGTCGTCACTGCTCAGATGCAGGCAGCCAGGGAGGAAAACGTGAATCTCTCTGCTCAGCACTCGCAGCCCAGAGCTCGTCCTCCCGGTAATTAAATGGGAGGATTGCTTCTTTTAATGGGCGAGTTAAAAATGTGCTACCTTTCCTTCTTAGCAGGGTGCTCCCCTGGGAAATGGGAGCCTGGGGTTCAAACCCCATCCCTGCCTTAAGAGACGGGGATACAACTACACATCCTTAGGGAAAAGAAAAGGTGAAATACAGGTGCAATATCTGCACAGCACAGCTTGGGGCGGGTACCTGGACAAAGCCTAGGGAGCTCAATTAGGGGACAGAAGCTACGCAAGCTGTGCGGTCCAGCTAACGGACACTCCTCGCTGCACGCAGTTGGGGTGGCTGTTGCTGCATGGCAAAGCCCTGTGCAGACCCACAGCTTCCCACAGCGGCGTGGGGAGAGCCATCCCACTTTGCAGAGGGCAATTAATTGCCTGGCTTGAGCACGGGGTGACCCCACCGCTTCACGCTTGCAGGGTGGGAAAACTGCAGCTCACAAATAGCTCCTGTATTTCATGCAGATCTGGGGGCAGGCGCTGCCCAGGGACTTCCGCGGGGACCGGAGGCTGCCACCTTACAGGCTCCTGGGACAGGTTTGTGGCTTTTCAGGATGGTGCATGTTGAGTACCCATTTGCTCGGCTGGGCTGCCTAAGGGGCAGAACATCTGCTGTGGGGGATCCCACCAAGGAGGAGGCACCGTCCGCGACCCACCGAGGCGTTGGTGGCTCTCCAACAGATAAAATGGAATTCCCGCAGCGCCACCCGGGCAAACTCAGCACTAGGACGGCTCCGGCGCTCCCGAGGCCGGGCTGCAGCCGCGCAGGAGTGTGTGATGCCCCACGGCTGGAGCGGGGCAGGGCCGTCCCTAAGTCACTCGTGTGAGCCAGCTCATAACAGGGATTATTTTGCAGGCACCGAGCGGGTGCCACTGAGACAATCACTGTCCTACATCCTCAGGAAGGTGAGGCAGCAAGCCCGCTGACGGGGTTGCCAGATTTCCGTCAGGACCACTCAAATTCTCCATGAACTTTGTGCTCTGCACCTTATTTTCTACCCAGAGGCAACCAGCCCCGCAAAGCGGTGTGCCTCTGGCTGAAGTCAGTGTGTGAAAGGGATTTACACCTTCAGAAGGGCTGTTTCTGTCACCCAAAGAAGATAATTAAACGGTGCAGGATTTCAAACTGGTCTTAACCTCTTTTTTCTGCTTTTCCTCCCGCTCACGTCAGTGCGGCACTCAACTAATTACAGGCCATTTTTTTTCCCGTGACTCTTCTTAAGCTTAGAAAGGACCGAGGCCCCAAAGACAAGGGAGCACAGTTCTATTCTGACACCAAGAGGTCCTGGGGTTTTTGTGTGTCTGGTTTTGTTCCTTCGCTGGATGTGAAACGTAGCCGCTCTTTCTGGCAAAAACTTTCCAAACAGGATGCTCGGATAATCCGAAAAGGATGCTTCCCCCCACTTCCCCTCACGAACGAGGAGAAACGGAAAACAGGCTGTGTACCCGCGAGGAATCTTAATGGCTCCCAAATGTCTCGACACCAGAAGCCCTTCACACCTGGGGAGGGGACATCAAAGGTCTCTGGTGGGCACCCGTGTCCGAGGGGCTGCACCCGCCGGTGCTTCCTCCGGGAGAGCTGCAGCCCCGGGATGCACTTTGCTGCAGTTTCATAACATCTGGTACGGATTTAACTAAGCAAAACCTGTTTGTACAATAAAATACTGAGCCTACATTCAGTTATTATTCACAGGGAGTCCATAAATATTCATGGTAATTTTCTGCCACTCCTTTTGGGGTTTCTTTATGTTTAGTTTCTCCCATTTTCTTCAAGCACCCCAGACTGTTGCCTTCCCTCTCGCTCCCTCTGGGATTTTTACACTACTCAGGTGCTTTTAGCAGCCTCTGTGGGTTCCATGAGGAGCTCAGCCCAGGAGATGCCATGCTGAGGCTGGACACAACGCCGTGCTCTCTGTGAAGAGGTGTGCATCCCCTCTGGCAGCCCCTCAGAGGGGGACCAGGGGCCACCTGCAGAGACCTCACCCACGGGAGCCTCCTCCCTCTGCAGAGCTGCAGGTTGCATGGACTGCTGAAATGTCTGACATGGCCTCAGAGCCCCTTCCAGTCCCTCAAGGGGCTCCAGGAGAGATGGGGAGGGACTCTGGATCAGGGAGGGGAGCCATAGGATG
>JAOXNO010000020.1:763831-788858 GCA_028565335.1 Limnodromus scolopaceus
GAGGGGGCTTGGAGCAACCTGGTGTGGTGGGAGGTGTCCCTGCCCAGGGCAGGGGGTGGCACTGGATGGCCTTTAAGGTTCCTTCCAACCCAAACCATTCCATGACTCTATGACTCTATGAAATGCAGCGGTGGAGCTGTCTGCGGGGGGGGGGGATAAATGAGGTATTAACAACAGAGACCAAGTCTTCACAGAGAGTGAAGTGTCGGCTTCCCAGTGTCGGCTCTGGGATCCCCACCATCCCCCTGTGAGTTTGTCACATGTTCAGCCTGTCCAAACCACCAGTGAGACCAGCACATGAGATGCCTCTGTCCTTCCTGCTTCTGTGCCACTGGTAAGTGCCTGCTGGCTCGCTCTGACAGCACACTAAAATAGGACACATAACACTGATACAAGCAAAGTAACAATGGAATAATCAGGTAAATTATTAAATTAGAGGCTGGCCGTGGGACAGCAGCACCTTTGGTGCCCACCACCTGCCACTGATGGTGATGGTGGTGAGGATGGCGATGGTTTCCCAGAGCAGCGCTGGTCCAGGCTGGGACCTGGGATGTGGCGTGGTTGGAGCTTTACCTCATCCTTAGCCACAGCAGGACCAGGACCTTCCCGCTCTTTGAGGAACATCATTATCTACACGTCAGGCAGGTGCATCCAGGCAGATCCCCTCCGACGTGCCCTTGAGCTCCTCACACAGATGGGGACATGCAGGCGGCTCCCGTGGAAGAACTGGAAGTTGCCGGGGTGTAAAAGCCGACAGGAGCATCGTGCTTTTCTGAGAGGCGTGTATCTTTAAATCCAGCCTGTAATGAATGCAAGGAATCTTTTTGATATTAAAAAGAAGCAAGAATTCAGCTCTGAAACCCAGATTTCTAGAGGTCTAAATCTGAATTCCCTCTGCTCAAAAGCTTCTATAATATTACTTGATTTCTCCAAAGCAATCTGACGGCATGTGAAAGTTATTCTTATTTTTACCCTTCTTACCCGTATGAAAAAGGAAACACAGTCCATTTGCTGTAAGCCCCTAAGCATCTGCTGATTTGTCAGTTTTATTTAGTTAAAATGCATTCACTTTTGCTGCATAGGGGACCGTTTAGACAAGCTAGCTGGAGAAAATTAGTTCTACTTTACCAACATTAACTACCCTGATTGTACATTAATTAAGATATGCTTTGTGACATATGATATGTCCTCATAGAAATATTTTGGGAGTTAGGCGGTTTTTGGCGATTTGAAATCAGTGTGGCTGGGGTAAAAATAGCGTCTGGCGGCAAAAAAATCTTTCTACACCTTGAGCACGGGGATGCGGTGGGCATGTCGTGTGTGAGCAGAGGTTTAACGCTGTTTCTTTGGTTTTAGCTTTGGCTCGGCAGTGGAAAATTCAGCCCAGTGACACTTGCCGTGTGACGTAACCCTGCAGTCTCCGAGAGCAGCAGGACACGGCTTCGTAACCCACCGCGCTTTTCCCGGTCGTTCCCAAAAATCAGGGCAGAGCTGCTGCTCGGGAGCAGGGACCAGCCGGGGGAGGTGACCCGCTGTCTCCCAGCCTCCCGGAGGTGACCCCAGGGGGAGAGGGGCGAGGAGACGGTGCGTGCTCCAGAGAACCTGCTCCCTATGGCCTTGGGACACAGGGACAGTCCCCTGTGGCTGTCCTCGCCTGGGGACCTGCACCGGGGGATGCTTCTTGTGATGAAATGGGGACAAGCACGGCACGCGGGCAAGGGAGCCACTCTGTGCAGCTCCGGTGCCCTGCAAAGAACTTTTATACTGATTAAAGGGGTATTAATATGTTTTATAATCCTCCTTCTTCTTGTCTGAAATGAAGCGAGTGCATCTGGCTATTCACAGGTTGAAACACGGAGGTGTAACCACACCAGCTTCTGCCAAAACATCCTTATCTGAGGAATTAGATGGTATTAAGAGTTCGGAGACTCACATAACATTTCATCCACTGTTTTTCTAATATCAGGGAATTAAAAGGTGATTTTCCCATAGCCAATATTTACCCTGACCATCCTTTTCAAAGCCTTTTTTTTTTTTGCAGTGATGGAGAGGACTGTGCGATGTCAGCGCCCATGGGCAGTTTAGGAGACCTGGCAGCCCTGGTCTCAAGATCAGCTCCCCCAGATCCTGCTCCCGTCGGTTCAGCCCTTTTCTTCAACGTCGCCCGACGGTGAACAAAGGGCTTCAAGGGTCTGGTGAGCCATGAGTTATTTGCGAGCAATATAAAAGTAGTGATAAACCTTTAAAAACAGCTGTAGAGCATTTACCACATAAAACAAATAGATATAAAACATGTAGGGAGGGTTTTTTTTCTTTCTTTCCATGCATGCTTTTTAAAGCAGAAAAAGCCTGCCTAGGTAGCTGGCCTTTAAGCCTTCAATTAATTGAACAAAGATTTTAAAATTGTTCAATTGGTTTCATTAGGAAGTGTATAATAGAATAATAAAGTAAAACAAATGATATAAAGCAGACCCACTAATTAGCTCTACATGATTGATACAGCTTTGGACTAGGCATTTGATCTCAAACAAAATGCAGTTCCTTGTTAAGAGGATTTTTAATTGATGTGCAGAGAGGTATTAGATGATGTTGGAAAATAATTACTCAAAAGCTATTCATGCATTTGGCTGAACATAACAAATGAAGTTTGGGCTCTGGATCTGGCGGAGTGGACACATGCTAATTAATAATGAGAGGAACAAGAATCTTCCAGTAGTTTTTAACCCAGTGTTTACTAGGAGATTGCTTTGCAATTATGCACCATAATGAGGTTGTCATCTAAACAAAATCAACATTACTCAGATGTCATTCGAGATTGCTAAATGTTGCAGCCCATATATATGTTCAATTCTTTTTGCAGATGGTAATATGTTATTAATCAGCGGGAGCTGTTGCTCGCTATCCAGCTGCCGTGGGCGCTCCGGTACGAGGGGACACCCACTCTCCTCTCCTCCTTTCACACTCTAGAACATAATGTCACCGAAACAGCGGAAATTCTAAAATTTGTTGTAGAAGTCCCAAGCCGAGGTGTCTGCTCACCGGGGAAGAAAGAGGCGGTTACTCATTCCTCCTCTCCAAAGAGCTGGCGGGTGGGAGTCTGAGCCGCCCTTCCCATGGGAGCGTTGGCCACCTCTGCCCGCTGGCCGGCCACCTCCTCCCCGCTGGCCCCTCGCCACCAGCCCCATGGGGGCAGGAGGAGAGCAGAGGGCCAGCCAGCGCTGGGTTTGTCCTGGTGGGCTGCTCCCAGTGCCCGCGGGTTAGCCTGGAACTCCGTTGGCAAGGGCAGCGGGAGCTGGAGACAGCATGGGGTTATAATGACAGGAGCAGAGGAAACGGTCTGAAGTTGGGGCAGGGGAGGGTTAGAGTAGACATCAGGAAGAATTTCTTTCCTGAGAGGGTGGTCAGGCACTGGAAGGGCCTGCCCAGGGAGGTGGTGGAGTCCCCATCCCTGGAGGTGTTTAAGAAACGTGTAGATGTGGCACTTCAGGGCATGCTCTAGTGCCCAGGATTGTTGGGTTGTGTCTGTTTGTGGGTTTTCTGTTTGGTTTTTTTTTGTTTGTTTGTTGTTTGTTTTTTGGGTTTTTTTGTGGTTGGACCCGATGATCTCAAAGGTCCCTTCCAACCATGAAGACCCTGTGATTCTGTGACCTATTCCCTGAGCAGGCTGTGGTCTCCAGGGCTACCAACCTGGCACTGCCACCGGCTCTGAAATCAGAGCAGCTTAAAAACAAAATAATACACCTCCAAAGAGCCAGTTGCTTAGGATTCAAGCAGTCTCTCCTTTTTCCTCCTTTGCTCTACATATCTCCCTGCCTTCGCAGGCTGAGGACATGGCGATGTGTCCTGAAGATAAAGTTCTCCTCCTGCGGTGGCCAGAGCTGCCTGTTCCTGCGTCGGGAGGTTCTCACTGTGTTCTCAGCCCTCTCAGAAAAATTAAAAGAAAACCCAACCACCCCAAATGCAATGGTGCAAGGGCCTGGCTGGCTGCGCGGGGAAACACGAGCCGCGTTAAAAGCAGGAGCCTGTTGTTCACAGGACTGATTATTTGAGACAACTGTTGTTCCTGCCTGCGATCCTGCATGCGCTGTGCAAATTACTTGACTAATTGACCGGCCGGCCAAATGTCACTCCTTTGTGATGCGCCGCGTTCCCCGTAGCTCCCGACAAGGCGCTCGGCACCGTCCTTCTTTGGGAGAGAACTTCTCGGCTGATTTCGAGAGCGACGCCAAAAGTCTCACTTTTCTACTTCAAATAAATTACTCTGACACTTCGCAGCCGTGGCTTTATATTTTTACTTAAATGTGTGTTTTGTGGGTGAGAGTGCGGCGTGGTTTGAACAGTTGTCAGAAGTTTTATTTTTGGAAAAAGACAGATAGTATTTTGCGAGATAATTAAGAGTTTGTGAAGTTTCCTCGAGACATGAAAAAGGCCCAAACCATCATCTTCTGCTCTTATAGGCATTTTACACTCAATTCCTCATTTGCCACCTCCTCCTCCACTAGTTTATAAATCTGTTAATTAATGGTGTTTATTCTCCTCTCAGCCTTGCCTGAGAAATGGTTTTATGATTATATTATTGGGAAGTGATGATAACGTATGTGGGAAAAGGTATTTTTTTTGTATGTGGGCTTACCGATCGCTATGGAAACAAGCAAATATTTGCAGACCTCAACTACTGATTAATACCTACTGGTTTTTCTGGCTTTATAAAGTTACTGTCTGGATGCAAAGGATTTCTTGCGAGCGGCTCTCTGTGACAATTTATTTACATGTGTAATAGCCTCATCAGAAACGACTCCGGTAATTTAAGGCTCCATCACGTTGTAGCGGTTCCTGAAACAGCCATTTTACCAGCGTGTGACTGAAACCCAAGCACCGGGCATCATTTTTAAAACCCTTTGGTTCGCATTTGAGTGCGGAGTTTCATTACAAAAATATTTCTCCCCGAAGGGAGGGATGGAGATAGGGGCGCTGACTAACAGCGTGCTGTTAACGCGGTATCGACAGGGCTGCGGCTGCCCCGAGAAGGGCTGGAGGAGAGACACCCCAGCAGAGCTCTACAGGGGGACTTGGCCAGCAACGAGAGCGTGGTCCTCGCCCCCAGCTCCACCACACGTAGCACAGCCGGCAGCCTGGACCACACCTGGACCACACCTGGGTGCCAACACGGTGATAATTAACGTCAGGGAGTCACCTGAGCATAGACAACAAGAAGAAGAAGAAGAAAAGAAGAAAAGTTCTTCCGAACCAGCTGTTGGACTTCTCTATTGGAAGAAAATCTTTGTGAGCTGTGTTTGCAGGTCATAAATCCACCACAGACTTCTCTCAGATAGCTAGAAAGTATAAAAAAAGCCAAACTTTGGTTAGTAAATTCTTTACTCTCCACACATTTTGGTCTTTCTAAATTCTCACCTCTGCAGTCCTCAAAAGAAAATAAAAAATAGATTTGGTTTTGGATTAGAATGATTTTGACTCCCAGGGTGCTTCTGAAAATGGGATTTGAGCTCCTTAATCATGTAATTTACCACATGTAAAAATACTGTGGTAGGTGGACAGAACGTAGTACCAGTGTGCCTCTTACTGAACTATTAATTTGCCCAATGCAGAGTTATTAACTGACTTTATATTCTTGCTTTTCATAGCTCCACACTGACTCGTGTCTTCATGAAATCTTTTTCTTTGGTTCTGTAGAAATTTACGGTTGGTCAAAAGAGCCAAACGGGCACCACCAGAAACTCAGCATTTATGTGAAGAGTGGATGTAGCACAGCAGAGACCACCACCACACGCAACGCAGCCACCTCACCAGCAATCCAGCCCAACTCCTTGGAGATGTCCATTAGCTCAAGGGTACCAACCTCTCTTCTGTTGATCCCCAGACCAAAATATCCATGTGGTGCTGAGCCACCAGACTCTTACCACAATCCTCCCACACCCAAGGAGATGAGGCTCTCCCGGCATGGATGAAGGATGTTAGCAGCTGGGTGGGAGAGCAGAAGCTCTGTGTGTTGTATGACGGCAACAGGCTGATCTGCAACTGCTTCCACCAATCCCCACCGATGTCCTCTGTGGGTTCTTGCTGGCCCGCTTCCCCCACAGCCGGAAATTGGGATTAATCAGCGGCTTCTGTTCACGAGCAAGCTCATTATAGCTTTGACATGAAAGTTGCCTTCAGAGTGATTGCAGCCTGGCCATGGCTCAAGCACTAGGGGTTGGCCACTCGTGAGCCGTTCCTTCAAGGCGGTTGGGACTGGGAGAGACACGGGCTGTGGCGGAGGGCAGCGAGGTGGAAGGAAACGCAGAAGGTAGTAAGTGGAGCCATGGTGATCTGCAGGGCCTTGGGGCATCTCTCTGAACATCTGCAGTCACCTCGGGCAAAATCCTGTCCCTGCCGAGGTAAAATGGAAAATCTGCTGCTGACCTCGAAATGGCCAGAATCTCGTCCGAGCGCGGGCGGGCTGTGTGGCACGGAGTCACGGGGTGGGCACGCTGCTGCGGGACGGGGCTTTGTCCCACCACCTTCCACCCGGGGCTTGGGGGTGTGAGCAGGAACGACAAGGGGGCAGCAACGCCGGAGGGGAGGAGGGCCAGAGGTCTGCAGTTTTCCCTGCTCTGTTGTTCGACGGTGAAATTTTTCTCCAGGGAAAGCTTTATTTTTAATCCAGTTGGGTTTCACAAGCGAATGCTTTAATGGCTGTGCCCAAGGTCCTCAGTCAGTCTTAATCTACGTTACAAAATCAGCAAATGTGGCAGTTTACCAGAGGCCCGTCTGAGGGAGGCTGGCAGCTGAAATCGCAGAGAGGCAGCGTATCGGCGAGAGCCGGGACGGGCCATGTCTCCTGGTAGCCCCCAGAACCCCTCAGCCTGCCAGCGGGGTAGCGATCCACCAACTCGGGTATCGTCCAGCAAGGTCGAATGTACGGAGTGTGAGCAGTGAGCATGGTTTGAATTCCTTTCTAGTCCCGGCTCCTTTTGAGACAATCTTTGCAGAGTTTGTGAACATCTTACGTAGTCACTGAGGTGGTGGCCCAAGAGCAAGTCCTTGAGAAGGTCTTGGGATTGTCTCACAGGTGACAGGACAGGAGGAAATGGCCTCAAGTTGCACGAGGGGAGGTTCAGGTTGGATATTAGGAAAAATTTTTCCACTGAAAGGGTTATTAAGCCTTGGAATGGGCTGCCCAGGGAAGGGGCTGAGGCACCATCCCTGGAGGTGTTTAAAAGACAGGCTGACACGGTGCTTAGAGACATGGTTTAGTGATGGTTTTATCAGAGCTGGGTTGATGGTTGGACAGATGATCTTAAAGGTCCCTTCCAACCCAGACAATTCTATGATTCTATGATGAATATTTTCATTTTGCTTTCACTATAGCGATGCTTTGCCTTTTCATCCCTTTCTGTGGCTCTTGAACTGTTTTCCAAGTAATAAATTCGGTCTCCAAATAGCCCTGTGAGGAAGAAGACACCTTCCCCTCCGTACAGAGGAGAAAACCACAACAAAGGAAGGATAAAGCTGTGTTGTTGGTACACAGGAGGCTGGATATTTCTGCAGCTTAACTGCAGGTTCAGAAACCAAACTACGTGGTTAAACGTCTAAATCTAAAACAGGTTTGCAACAATAGAATGAGTAACTTTAACCATACAGATATTTATTACGTAAATAATGCTGTTACAATATATCTGATGATTTATCCCTTCATGCTGACAAATTACCCCTAAATGACTTGCCTGAAGACACTCATGAAGTCCATCTGCCAAGGAAGAGCACAGCCTGGGTCCCCTGAGTCCCAGTCCCGGGGACTGCCTGTAAGACTACCTTCTTCCAGTCAATAGCTTCATCAATCATCATTTAAGTCAGTTTGATGGTTGGCTTTCTGAGGCCATCCCTGGTAATTTACTCCTGCCCTTCTCTTTTCAAAAGCTTGCAGCCTGTGACCCGTCAGACCTCTGCAGAGATGTGCTCTTTGCCCGTCGGTACCTTCCCTGACGCCCACCCTACGAGCAGCCTGTGGATGGCAGGAACCCTCCCGGAGTGACCTGTCCTCAGACGTGTCCTCCAAGGATGATGGCAGTGAGAAGAGCTCCAGCCATGGAGCAGGTGATGGGGCAGGACCGGTGGAGGGAGAAGCGAGGATGCAGGAGCGTGGGGAGGACACCAGCCCCCTTGTGTCCACGGCACAGATCTGCACACACGGACTGTGCTACAGGAGGGCACGCCACCAGCTCCTCAAATGGATTTTGGGGAAATCGATGCCAGTTCTCTATTTCTATCATCAGCCCCACGCTTTATTCCTTTTCCTGCTGCTTTATCTGGTGTCAGCCTGGCACTCTGCTTGTCAAATACTGCTTGTCTCAGGTATCATCCTCTGCTACACCAACACTCATAATTCATCTTTGTTCTCCAGTCTGCTGTCCCCTTTCTTGTCCTTTCTGCTCAGGATTGGGCTTTATGTGGTGATTGTATTTATTTCCACGCTTGGGTTTTCTTTCATTCATTAGTCCTTTGTTAAAAATCACTTGCGTTAATTTTCCCCACAAATATATTTTCCCAAAATATGACATCTCTGTGCACGCCCTTGTAAAGAAAGTAACGCAAAACTGAAGCCAAAGCATTGATGGTAGATTTTCTCAGCATTGATCTCATTCTGCTCCTTCTGAAATCAATGAGACTGGGTCAGGCTAATGCTGGGCAATTCCCGGGGAAAAAGTGCCTCTGAGTGTTGCAGCGATACCACACGGTTTGCGTAGCGTGTTATTAGCGCTCCCAGCTCCTGAAGACAACTGACGCTAAAAGCATAAGGGATTTTAATAATTGCGGGGTAGAGCTTCAACATCGGACCTCGGGGGACCTCGGAGAAAGAAGGAAAATTCAAATAACGCAATCTAGTTCTGCCTGGACACTCTAATTTTTGGCACCACCAAAATCCCAGCCCAAACCCTTGGCTGCACTGGGAGTGCAGGTTCCCTCCTGCTCTTCAGGCTGCAGGATCAACTGGGAAGAGCCGGATGGGGATTTTTTCCCAATAGAAACTGACAGAAAAATGGAATTGGGAGCTAACACCCTCTTCCTTTTCCATCAGACCTGCAGCATCCCAAAGAAGAGATAAATTCCTTACGCAGGAGGTACCTAACTTGTAGCTTTCCCTTTCTTTCAGACTTCTCATGGAAAATAATGTAAGTTGGTAGCAAGAAGGAACCTGGAGGTTTCTCCCAGGGGTGCTCAGGAGCCGTGGCAGCAGCATCCTGGAAAACCCACCTATTCCCGAATGCCACCCCGGGCTCTCGGCGAGGGGAGAACAAGCCCTGGTGAGGAAGGAAGCCTTTCCCTGGGTTAATCCACTCCTCAGTCTTGACGATTATTATTTTGATTGCCAAACGCAGGCTTGAGGGGGGGGGCGGTGACCCCTTCTGCTTCCCCGCTTGCCGCTGCGGCGCGAGTCTGTGTCCCACGCATGGCGATACTGATAACGGCATCGGCGAGGTGCTTCACTTAGCAGTGGCCTGGTTCCCTTAATGAAGCGGTCTCCAGCTTCTTCATTTCCCCTTCTTAGTAGCCGGATTATTGACTTGTAATTTGTCACAATGATATAGCTTGGTTACTAAATGGGAAATGTTTAAATCAAGCAGCAATTAATGCATTGTAAAGCACTTCAGGTAATTGTGTAATAAGCAGCACATTACCTAGAGTAGTAACACATTCTACGGCTAAACCAGCAGGAAAAATAACGTTTTTTGCCAGGTTATTTTAGGGTGTGAAACATGCTGCTGTGGAAAGGCAGTGTGAATCCATATTATGCAGAAATCAATGGATACCCATCTTTTCAGGCTGCAGTAGGAGCTGTGTGACAAGGGCACAGCATTTCTCCTAATCAAGCAGGTTATGTGAAAGCTAAGAGTCAAGCTGAGCTTGCTATATCCAGCTGTACTTTGTTTGCTACTTAATGGAGCAGGTCATAGTTATAACACCCCAAAGAAATCAGCTCGTCTCAGCCTGAGGAGCACAGAGAAAGCGTTGGAACTCCAGCGGCTCCGCATTAAATCACTCCTATAGGTCATCTGCAGGGAGAGGACTCGGGGAAATAATAAACGGGCGTTTGTTCTGCTGCTGGCACTTCAGGCTGGTCCCCGGGGGAGGCAGGCTCCGGGTTTAGCTTGGGAAAGGCAATATGGCTCAAGAAGCCGTTATTTCCTGAATATTTCAAGGGGTGGCATTCGGGAATAGGTGGGTTTTCCAGGATGCTGCTGCCACGGCTCCTGAGCACCCCTGGGAGAAACCTCCAGGTTCCTTCTTGCTACCAACTTACATTATTTTCCATGAGAAGTCTGAAAGAAAGGGAAAGCTACAAGTTAGGTACCTCCTGCGTAAGGAATTTATCTCTTCTTTGGGATGCTGCAGGTCTGATGGAAAAGGAAGAGGGTGTTAGCTCCCAATTCCATTTTTCTGTCAGTTTCTATGAATATTTCAAATATTTATTTATTTCAAGAAACCTGGCAGACCCTCAGACAGCGGGCTGGCAGCTCCCCCTCCCCTGCAGAGGAGGAAGAGGAGTTTCTAACGCGTGGATAAAGGACGACGTCGGGCTGTGCTAATCCCCGTCTCCCAGGAGCCGGCGGTGACAGGGAGCAGAGCGCCTGCAGCCGGGTCCCCAAAGCGTCCCCCCACCTGAAGGTGGGCTCCTCCATGCAGCACCCGCCTTCTGCTGGCCTCCTGGAGCTCCTGGAGATCCACGGTGGACCCAGTCCCACGGGGGGGAGAGCAAATCCTTAACGCCTTCCCAGCAGTAAATAGCAGCGTGGGTAGGTAAAGCACAGCCGATAGTTTGGGTTTTAAGGAAAATCTTCCCTTTTTCTTAAAAAAAAAAGGGATTTCAAAGGAATACTCCTGCAATGCCTCATCTTTGGCCTTCCTGAAGAATCGCTCCCGTTCTGGGACTTTAAGAGGAAAGAATAACACGTACATCATGTTTGCTCCTTTTGACGGTGCTCCCGGGGAGCTGCTGACCAAAGAAAGTGCTAACCATCGTGTTTTCACCTTTAACTTTGAAACATGCTGATCACATTTTCTCCTTCAGCCTTTTTCTCTCAGCTGCTCGTGTATATAGTTTATTCAATTCATGGCAGCGCACAATAAAAATCAATAAAAAGCATTTATTATAAAGTGCCAGAGATTAAAATAACTGGCTTGGCTATGCTATTAAAACGTGGGATGCTCAAAGCAAGGATGCACACTTCACACAAAATATGATTTATGCTCTGCAGAGGGGAAAAAACCCAGTAAGCAGAAAAGGAAGTTTTATTGTCTTGCCAATGAATCACTGTCCTGCTTTAAAAAAAGTTAACAGACATGAAAATATTTAATAAAACTAATTTAGCATTTTATTATCAATACAGCTATTGTAAATAGTGACCGTTTTCCCCGCTAGCAGTAGTACCTGCAGAACTTTAACCAGGTCAGCAAAGTAGCTGCCTCAGTTTCCCAGATTTACGTGAAATTATGTTCGTTTTACACCGTCACACGTTTCCAGGCGGTTCGCCAGCTGGAGTGACACGGGGGGACCCGTGTCTCAAACAGGAGCAATTCCTCTCTTTCCCATTTTCCCGGGCGGGAGCCCGGCACCTTACCCAAACAAATCACTTCTTTGGGTTGAGGAGGACTAATCTGGCAGGACAACGTTTCCTGGGCCGTGGCAAACGACAGGCAGGCTGGGTGCCACCGGTTTTACACCCCAACCTCCCCCAACTCCCACTCCGTGAGGCACAGCCCCGTTTCCCAGCCCGGGCACGCCGAGCCCCACGCTCCCATCCGCCTTCAGTCCCCTGTGGCTGTGGGAAAAAGGGCTGCTCTTCAAAGCCATCTCCATCAGCCCCAGAAGCCGGTGGGATCCCAGGAGGATCTCTGGGCACTTCATTCCCAGCCCAGGGCCCAGCACCTAGGCGGCGCCGACGACTTACGCCCGGCTAACGAGGCAGCGAGGACGGGGGATGACGTCCCCACGTCCCGCATCTCCCGCTGGTGGCCAATTAGCAGCCACCCAAACGAGCGGGCTGTGGCACAGCCGCCTTGTGCCGCGTGGGAGTGCGGCGCCGTGAAGAGCCGAAGCCCCGGCAGCAGCGTCTCAGCTGAGCTATTAACCGCTGGGTGCAGGATTTCACAGGCGGGTTGGAAGTTCCCTCGGCCCCGTGAGAAGAAGAGGAGAAAAAGCTACTGTAGTTTGTTGCAACAGGCAAACTGAAATTAATTTAATTTGTTACTTGCCGTTTTGTCCTATAAACTCAAATACTTATTAACACTGTAAATATGCCTTTTTACTGGCTCGCTGACAGCTCACATGCTTTCTGTGCTGTCTCCTTAAACATTTATGAGCCTTCATGAATATGCAAATTCACAATCTAATGTCTGCAAAATGGTTGCAAGTACAAATGCTGTGTTAATATTTCATACAATGATGGGAGCAAATCAACAATCATAAATTTTGAACAAATATGTTGCTTCATTAATAACTAATGAGGCAGTGCATGGAACTCTAGATTTGGCATTTAATAGTAAAAGTGGTGTTTAAAAAGAGCTTATCAGGCACCACTCTCATTTGAAAGAGAGTTTGCAGCCTCTGTGGCTTCCAGGAAGCTTCCAGGATGAGAAACGCTGGAGATGCACTCACAGAAGCAGAATTAGGGATGCACCCCCAGGACGGACTCCTCTTTCCCAAGTCTTTCCTGGTTTTGGAAGACCAGGAGAATTTTCCAACTATACAGCGCTCAAAGCCTTGGTGGTCTGCGTGTCCTCGTGAAACAAGATTCATCTCCTGGGCTTTGTTTAGAGACTCTCACGTGAGATTTCAGCAAGCCTGTGGTGGAGGACCTCATTTTTCTACCCTAAGGTGAGGCGGGTGCCCTGCGCTGGCAGCCTCTCCCCGAGGAACTCACGGAGGCTGCTTTGGCCAGCCTGGCCCCCGTGTCCACAGTGGACATGTTAGAGTCTGAAGGTCTCAGGACCATCCTGGGCAACATGCCTGAGCTGTGTGTGCTCCCATCAAGGGCACTGACCTGCAGCTCCTCATCCTGCCACTTGGGAACGCCGCAAGGGTCTGCAAGCTGTGGGGTGGAAACGCCTGTGGCATTTTCTCTGGAGATCATGGCATACCTGATGCCATAGTAGGTTGCCAAAATACCAAATTGACCACAGCAGTCCTGTGGTTTTCTTGGGAGAGACCTGGCCATTGGGAGATGGCTCTTGAGAAGAAGTGTCTGCACCAAGTCGGGGTGCCATCATCACCCATGTCCTTCTTCTGAAAAGCCAAGCTCTGCTGCCACAACGCCAATAAGCGCCAAAGTGCCTGATAGCACTACAGCATTGATTTAACGGGGTGGCAGTCCATGGTGGAAGGGGGGCAATCATTAAGAATGCCACCCAAGTCACCCTGCGCTTGAGCATCTTCTTCCAGCATCATTTGCTTCATACAGAGTTACTCCACTGTGTTTTTATTAAAGTCTTTAGTGGCTCCTTACGTAGAACCTTCTCTATTCCTCCAATGAGGTTAGCAAAAAGGCATTTTTGACTTTTCCTGGTAGCGTTGTTTACTCTCTGTGTTGATGGAAGCTGGACCTCCCTGCTGCTTCCAAGGTGCACAACACCCTCCGAAAGCTCTCCTGAATTTGGTTCGACTCGTGGGGGCAAGCAACACCAGCGTCTGCGAAGCGGGAGAACGCACCCCGTGGTTCGTCTGTGTGTTTTTTCCTCTCCTCTTTCCTCCCAGTTTGGCTTGTGAAGGCCGGGCTGGGGCGGCCGGGCGGGCGCTGGAGATGAGATGGATGCCGGGAGCGGGGCTGGGCAGATGCCAAAACCACCTCCCCAAACAGCCACCTCACTTCTTTTCATGTCCGTGTCCTCTCCCCAAAAGATTGTGTAAACTATTCGACAGCAGAGCGAGCCGGGGCAGTAAATGTCAAGGGAAACGGATGGGGGTCAGGAAGATCACTTTTTGGGGGGGGAACCTCTTGATTTGGTTTGGGTTGACCAAAGCACAAACAGCTCCCCCCTTTATCTCGGGGAGGGGAGGGGCCGCGGAGCCCGGCAGCAAGAACTTGTTAAAAGTCTCCAGATCCTGTCAAAATGCCTCCGTTTTATGGCTTTCAGTCGAAGGCTGAGGTTTTTGATGAGGTGCATGAGCAGTGACCTCATAAATTGCTCCATAAAGTGTAAACATGATTTCTAAAAATTCTTTTTGAAACCCAACTTTAATAATAAGCCAAACTTGTTGGAACTGCCTTAAATATTTATGTGCGTGGCGTGCTCTCTGCACAGCTTGTAATTATAGAATATTATTTCTCTTTTTGTACATTTTTAGGCTGCGCTGCCACTAGCTTTTGACACTTTAATTTAAGCATAGTTAAAAAAAAAAAAAAAGGATAATTTCTTTTTTCCACCTTAGTATAAAGATAAACCAGAGAAATCATTCCTGCATTTGCTGGTACAATTTCAGTTTTTAGCTATGTTGATAATTTACTTTTGATGCTAATTAATTACAAGTAATCATAAAAACAAATTAAAAGCACTATACTTGCAGCAGGTTTTTTTATGCTTATGAAATAATGCATCTTTATGCATCTGTTTACTTGCCATGTAAAAAAATGTAATCTATATTCATAGGAAAACAACTTTAGCACTCAGCACTGGTGCTGTAAACCATTACCACTCACAGGTTTTTAACTGTCTTTCCTTTTTCTAGCAAGGGGGCAGTCTGGTGCAAAAACCCAAAGTCCATCGGTTCGGAAACGTGTGTTGAAGGCAAAAGCCTGGGATTTACTGACCAGCCGTATTTATGGACAGGCTTGGGAATATGGATTTGAATGGAAGTGCTATTTATTTATAGATAAATATGCAATGACTTAAAATGACTTAACAGTTTAAAAGCAGCTCACACTTAAAATAAGTTATTGCACATTAATGCTCAAGGGCAGGGTCCAGGGCTCTGCTTGCAGCAGAAGGTGGGGTCAGACCCCAGAGGTCCCTTCCCACCTGGGCTTTTCTGTGCCATGGACCATTTTTCAGCTGGGGAGATGTAAGTCGTGCAGGATTTTCTACTTGGTTTTACCTCTTGCCTGTTTTGCATGTATGTAAATAATCCAGCTTGCTCCCTGGCAGTCCCTTGCCTGGAGGCATGTTGGGTTCCTTGCAGAGGAGCAAGATGGTCTCAGATTTGGGGGGAGCCCAGAGCCGGTCCCCTCGGGCACCTACAGCCTGCAGGAGGCATCTCCCAGAGAAACGTATTTGGCCTTTGGGATCGATCATGCACCGAGCTGGTGCTGCCCTATAATGGGAAACGTGACCTGGTATCGTGTCATGGTGCTGCTCCAATCATCAAAACATTCCTTTTGCCGTGAAATCAGCCCTATCTTTAAGGTTTTATGAGGCCCCATTTTTCATCTGGGCTTCTGTCTCGTGTAGCCACGGAGACGGCTTTGAGGTGGTGCTGTTTGTCAGGGAGATGGAGACACGGATGCCCTCCGCGTCCTGATGGCACTTGGCTCTGCGATGGCTTCTCAAGCGGTTTTTCAGTCCCTGTTAAATAGTGTCTGGGAGGAGGCAGAGGCTCTCAGATAACCCGCGGGTCCTGGGTCGATGCAGCTGGTCATTACGACCCGCTGGGATCTCGCCGGGAGGAAGGATGGGGGCCAGCTCAGAACACTTCCTCCCGCCCTCGCCAAGTCTCAGAGCTGAGTCACCAACAACTCATTATCAAGACTTTGTGTATTGACCTAATTTCTGGAAGAAGGCCTTGAATTCCTTGGCAACTTCCAATATTGAGGAACAGAAGCTTTTATGGGATTAGATGTGAAAATGAATAAAACAATGCCGTACAGTCATCTCTGCAGCACGGCACTCAGTACTAAACTAAATATTTTCATTATACTTCTCTGTATTCTTTTTAGTTTTCAACTTGGTGCAAAATTTTGGTGTTCAAGGTTTTGGAAAAAAAAGCATGGCAAGGTCTGGAGGGGGTGTCCTTCACTATGGCATCTGGGACATGTGTTGTCTTCACCAAGCCCAGCCAGGCTAGGGCACTTCCCCAGCAGCAGGAAAGCTCTCGCTGGGAGAAGTTCATTCCCTTGGACAATAAATATCTTTGGTTTGGGTGTTTTCTCTGGCATTGATTTCGCAAAGGGGCTGAACACCGGGACCTCTCTCATCTTGGTGGTGCCTGGTGTTTTTCAGCCAGCTGGGTAACGGGGCTGCCAGCAGTGCTGAGGACATAAACATCTCCCAAGGACGGCTACCGTATCTCCTGATGGAGACCAAAGGAAACATTTAGAAAAAAAAAAAAATCTGGTAGCACTTCAAATTAGATGTTCTGAATAAAATGCCTTAAATCCACATGTGTTTGAGGTGTTCAGGATTTTTATTACATATTAAACAAAGGTAGAGGGCAGTCTATATAACACACCCAGTACCCGTATTTCTACGTGGTTGTTGGACCTCTATATAGTCTTTGCTTTTAATAATCACCTCCACACAATAAATACCCAACGCCTGTCTTAACAAATCCAGAAAGGTGCACTTACCCGCGTGCTTATTGTATGTTAATTACCAGCACCAGGTATGCCAGAGAGGTTTAAGCACGCGGTAGATATAGATCTAACCAAATACCATAGGTCTTAAAGCTCAAGCAACACGTTTTTGTTAATCAAATGATACTGAATTAACATACTGTACAATAATTGCCTTGTTAAATTTAAATTAAAACCTTATTTGAGACACATAATCTGGAGTGTGACTCACTGTTCTAACCACATTTAGATTGTTGTCAGTACAATTAGGATTTTGAATTTACAAGTTGGTGTGGGGTTTTTTTGTGTTTTAATTTAATCAATCACTATAGCAACTGCAAAATTAAACAGGAGACGTTCCCCTTTCCAAGTCCAGTTTGTTGTACTTACTCCTCTTGGTGGCGGAAAAGCAAACTTAGAAACTTTGTGAAAGCCAGCCATTTCAGCAGCTCACCCAAGCCTCCGAGCCCGGCCGCCTCAGAACCCCCCATCCCAGGAGAGTCTCCCCGATAACAACTTTCTCTCTGGTTGAGTTCAGATTTAGTTTCCCGTGGCCTGGCAGAGGGCGACGCTTCTGGTGGAGGTAAGGGATTGAAGGGCCCGAGTCCCTGTCCCTCGGTGGGACAGCCCTGTGCTCTTTGCCAGGCTTTCAGCTCTTTTCAAACTGGAGGTACAGGGAAGGTGCCACCTTCAAAAGTCCATGGGCGCAGGGGGTGCTGCTGGCAACAGCTCGGGGAGGGGAGAAAATGTCTCATGAAGCACTAATTCTGCACTAATTCAGCATAGGAGAAAGGGTAAAACTGACACAGAAACTGCTTTTCCAGAAACAGGTTTCTTAAACAAACAAACAAACAGAAAACCTTAGAACAATAACAACGTTCTTCCCTCATTTTCCCAGCGAGGGAAACCATCTCCTGCCCTTCCAGAGGGAGCTGGAGAGTCCAGGAGAGGTGGGACTGGATGTGCAGATCTCCCCGCGCCCCTGAACATCCAGCCTTGGGACAACACTTTCACAAATGTCTATGACTGTTTTGCCTGTTTTCAGCAATTCTGCCTCCCTCCTCGCTTTGCCCTTGTACCGTAGCCACGCTCTCCGTTGGGGCTGGCTGCAAAACCCGCTGCCCGTTGGTGCCCGTGACCTTTTTCCCTGACTTTTCACCTGGCTGCCTGTCCCGCGCTGGCCCGGGGCTTGGGCTGGAAAAGCTGTGAGAAAGTCTCTGGGAGAGAGGAAAATTCCCCTCCTCGGCGGTGCCGAAGGGCTGGGAAGGCTCCCACACCAGCTCTTGCTCTTTGCTCCATTGCGTTATGTATTTACTCGGTTTGTCCAAGAGCGGAACGTGCCAAGGGGAAAAAAAAAAAGCAAGCGAGTTTTTCATCCAGAATAAGAAGTATTTGGGCTGGCTTTGAACCTTAACCAAACATCGGGGCTGGTTTATACAACGTGCAGCTCCGTTCGCTTGCGCGGAGAAAGTTAAATATTATAGAATTACACGGGGCTCATTATTTTTGCCCAAGTGCAGTTGGATAAAGCCGTTTTTTAGGGCTGGGGAGAAAACACATTTGGTAGGCAACTGCCTCGGTGGCGATTAACGCCGGTCCTGCTTCCTGACACACAACACCGGAGCCGGGGCAATTACCCGCAGCCTTGCCCGGGCTGAGCAGAGCCCGGCGCCCGCGCCGCCGGCACCTGGCACCATTAATAACCCCATTCATCCGCCCCTTTATTTGTACCTTCCAGCCTCAGACGTTGACCTCAGGTTTACAGGTGTACCTTAACGAGGCACACGTTGCGGCCAGATGTCCTGCAAACAGATACCAGGGATAACGTCCCGCTGCAGGAATGATCCTGAAATATTCATTACGAGGCGCGCTGGTGAGATCCGCCTCGTTATTAGAGCACCAGTCTTGCACGTCAGCCGGAACAGATGGAAAAAACTGGAAAATGTATTTAACATTCCTGCTAGTTTCTTAAAAATAATTATCTGATTAAAAGTGCCAAACGAGATTTTCGTTTTTCCTTATTCATGGTACTGGTAAAAGCGTAGTTAAATTGGCAGTGATGCAACACCACCGAGTTATGACAGGAATCATAAAAGGAGCAGGCCAGCCAGTGAATTTTAACTCCAGAACACAGGATTTAAGTACCGTCCAACCTCATTAATTTACAAGTAAGGCTTTGTGCAATAATCATAACATATAAATTATACATTAGGCACCTTTCAATCATAATAAATGTGTTGAAGGTATTCTGCGAGGAACAGCTAGAGAAACAGAGCGTGGTGCACGGCACGGAAATGGCCCATGAGGACTTCTCCTGCAGCGTGTGGGCTGGGGGGCTCACTGGGGGCTTGCTGGGAGCTGGCCAGGGCTTTGCTGGGGGCTCACCAGGAGCTCACCAGCCCCAGGAAGGGCTGGAAGGGCTGGCGTCCTCCTCAGGACACAGTGGATGGTGTGGGATGGAGATAGTGGCATCGTCTCCGAGGCAGGGAGGTTGTGTGGTGTCCCCTGCCCTGGGGCACCAGCTGCCTTATTTCATTGGCCATGAACTTATCAAAGACTTTATTCTTTTCCTACTAGGGAAGAGTTGGTGGTGCCCGTTAGCATGTCAGAAACCACTGAAGACAAGAAAGCGCATACCTTAATTGCAATAAACAGCCTTGAGAAGGTAACTGTGCGGGATGGAAACCCAACAAAAGGGCAAATCCCATCTTTGCTCTCAAAAGCCTTTGAAAGAAGAAAGAGAATCCCCAGGTGACCACGAAATGTGGCTGAATGAGATCTGATCTTATTTTTGGCAAGGCAGCAGCCAAATCGTGGCTCGGGCCCGTGTGTTACGCAGGCTGCCTTTTGCCTTTGCCTTCAACTTCCGTTTAACCCAACGAAGATCATTGTCTTTCTCAATAAACACCTGTTTAGAGTTTTTTAAATGTCTGGTTCCCAAGAGTTGTGTTATAATAAGGCAGGGGTTTAATTGCATTGAAAGGAGAAAAAAAAAGGTATGATTTCCAAAAGGACAGAATACTTATGATATTTATGGACCCATTTAACACACTGCTTTGGTTTAAAGAGGTGGGGATTTACATGTGTTAAGTGCTCCTACAAATCTCCTTTACCCTTTCTTGGAAAAGGGCAACACAATAATAATTGTTAAATTTATGTGTTAAGACGTCTGTACTGTAGAGCTCTGCACATCAGTAAGCTAAGCACAATGGAGTATCTGCCTCTACTTTTTATCCTTTAACTATCTTCACGGAAATAAATGCCTGATTATCCCGTTACCCGCCTAACGGAGCGACGGCTGGTGGGAGCTCCGTCGTACGGCTCCGGCTCTGCCGGTTGCACCTGGCAAGGGGCTTCCATGAAGTTCGGGAAGCCTGTGTTTATTCCTGGTCTTCAAAGTCAACAAAATTTACTTACATTGCCAGCATATGCGGTTTTGATCTGGTAGCCCACCAGAGCAGGGGTGGCCACCAGGACCGACGGCGGAGCCATCTGGGGTGGGCGAACAGCAGCGACACCGGGCTGACTCCTTCCAGCCGCAGCATCAAAAATAGGTGGTTTTCCATCGAATGGACCATCAGGGAAGCCGAGGGAGGTGCTGAGCCTCTGCTGCCCCATCACACCCCCGGGCGACGTGGCCCGGTGGCCGCGGGGAGGTGGCATCTCCTGCAGGGCGGGTGTCTGCAGGCAGATGCGTAACGCCGTGCTGAGAAGCCGCGAGTCACTGGAGCAGATCCTCCCCTACCAGCGATAGAAATAGGCTGCACAAAATGTCAGAGATGTTAAATATGGTGCTAATTGCTGTTTGTTTATTCTTCTCCTTAAAAACCTTCAAACCAACTGAAATGAACCCTCAATGAACTTTTATCACTGATAACACAATCTCTTAATTTAGATGCCTGTAGATGAGCAGGCTGGGAAAAGGCGCTCGTGTTTATCTTACCCTGCGCTCAGTACAGAGCCCTGGAGAAAGTGTGTTTCTAAAGGCACTGATAGTCAGACAGTCTCCTCTGGGAGAACGGTGTGTTCCCAAATGAGGCTTGTTGTGCTGATATTTATCACAGTTTGATTTTTTAGAACTCCTGAATATGCTCGCTTCTCGCATTTTTCCATGCTCTGCTGCCTTGGCTGCTATTCCGAGCGGTGTTTCTCCGCTGAATGCCGGCTGGGCTGAGAGGATGACGTGCCCCTACCTGTGAGTTTGGGGATGCTGGAGGCGGTGGGGTCCCTGCGCGGGGATGCTGCTGCCAGGCGTGATCCACCCGGGCTCCTGCTCTGCAGCCGGGGAGGCACGGGGCGGCTGTGGCCGGGCTGGCCGGGCTCAGAGAGGGTCCACCGCCACGGGAAGGGCTGCTCTGAGCGGAGGATATCACTCTTCCCTAAGGCTTTGCCATGAGGATGAATTAATTGTGACCTGAACTCCTTGCGCCCTGATGAGTGGTCTCATCAGGGTATTTCATTGGGTGCAGATATATATGTCTCCATTGTGTGCACATACACACACGCACATACACACATACACGCTGTGTAAATATATATTAAATATTCAGATACATTTGATCAAATGATTACCAAGCTCAACGGTACTATTTAAGCTGTTTGAGTGCAGAACCCGGGCTGCAGAGGGCACGAGACCTGTAGGGCAGCCCTCTTAAGGCCCCCACCTGATCCCTCTGCTGTGGCGTAGCACCCCATCCATTTTGAACCACGGCACCACCGGGGCTGTAACATCAGAACAGGGCCCGTTGCGACACGAGGATGCCCTTCTGCATCCGCCGTGCTGCTCTGCGTTTCTCTCTGGTTCGGTGTGGATCATGTGGATACTCCTGTGGTTTTCCTGGTGCTGCGGGCACCCGAAGGAACGTGAAAGAGGGAGAGGCGTATTCCCACTTTTAATTTAAACGATCAGTACTAAGCCTCAGAGTGCAGCCCAGCTCCCCAGCTGCGGGCACGGCCCTTGATGGAGGATGTACGCATCTCCTTAAGAGCAAGGGATGGTAGCATTTCAGATTTGAACTCAGATGACTGTAAACCAGCTGGAAGTCAGAAAAATCGGGTAAGTTATTATTAATTCCGTCACTTAGGCAGCCTCCAGGTCTCACACCAGCTGCGGTAGACCTGTGTGTGTAACCTCAGGTTGCAGGTTGCTCTGATTCCCTCTCGAGCTTGGCAGCCGCTGACGGGAAGCGGGGGGTACCCGGTTTCTGCTCCCCCCTTGTACTCAGACTGCTCCCAGTTAAGGCCATTTACTGGCACAAATATTAAAAGCAAAAGAATGATGAATATTTAATCCCGTGTCAGATACCAGGTTAAGTTAATATAACAGAACAATTATTATCCCTTGTCTATAACCCTTTCCAAGTCTTAATAGAAATGATATGCTCAGTAAAGAAAACATTGCCTGATATTTAACTTCTTCCAGCGTGTTAGGACAATAATAGGATAATGTGCTTATCCAGGAACTCCCAGAGCCCGACTCCCGGTGCGTGTGTGCTGCTCTGCCCGGCCGGACCGAGCCAGGACCCGCCACTTTCCCCACTTGTTTTGGCACTTGCTCGCTCTGAATTCTTTCCCAAACTCGGGGCAGTATTTTTCAGCGCTGAGCTCATGCAGGGCTTGTTTACCTGCTGCCGAGGACAGCGAGGCAGGCTTCCCAGCCTCCCCCCGCCAGCCAAGGGCTGGAGACTTCCTCCGTCCAGAGATAAGGGCGGAAATTCTCCCCTAATCCCAGGGCTCCAGGGGCTGCGGCTCTGAGAAAAGGCTCTGCCTTGCAAAGACCTGTGAGAAAGCTGGAGGGAAGGGTTTATGCTGCCCTGCCGCAGAGGAGAGAGGCACCGCAGCGTCCCCACACTGCCCCCCAAAAAGTGCTGGGGCTTCGGGAAAGGCAAAGCCAGGGAGGGGCCGGGGGCAAATCCTGTTTGCTCCAGAGGGGATATGCCTGCAAATGCAGCAAGGCTAAGGGCTATGGAAGGGGCCCCAAAACCTGCGCCCGATTCCCTTCCTCACCGGAGGAATGTCTCAGCTCGTGTCTCGTGGGCTTGCTGGAAAATTCCTCCATTCCGCTGTTGGGTCCTCTTGCTTACCAAGCGGCAGCTGGAGCAGCAGACTTGGGGTGGCCTTGTTTGGGGTGATGGTGGCTGCCCCTCACTCCCCGTGTCCCTGCTCTGCCTCCCCAGGGACCCTCCTTCCAGCCACAAAGGCCCCGGGTGGGGAGATTTAGTCCTTTCCCTGGCCCCGACGTGCCCCCAGGCTTCCTCCCCGCCTGGGCTCCCCTCTTGCCGTGCTCACCACATATATATATGAGCACCTATATGTTAATAAACACACTGTATCTATGCAAATAGCTATTCACATACACACACGCCATACATCCCTGCATAGAAAAGGCTGCTTTCTTCTTTCTGCCCAGGCTGCCCACCTCTGTGCTTCCTACAAGCCCTGGGGTGCCCACGTGTTTCTCCCGGGAGCGATGGAGCCCCGGGTGCCACGGAGCACCCCGCGGGGCTGGGACAGGCTGATGGTGCTGGAAGCTGTCACACGGGACCCCCAGGAGGGAAAACTGTATTTTCCTTTTTTCTAATGACTGATCTTTGAGCGATATTTCTCTGCCCTGAAGCTTCACAATGTACGGTTATTCCAAAAGGAGCTATTGAAATATCTCTCTTGTCTGTGGATTATTTTTTTTTTTGATGGCCCCTCTAAATGGCTGTTCTAGCACCGAACCCATTACCCTCCG
Source organism: Limnodromus scolopaceus (assembly GCA_028565335.1). Classification (NCBI taxonomy): domain Eukaryota; kingdom Metazoa; phylum Chordata; class Aves; order Charadriiformes; family Scolopacidae; genus Limnodromus; species Limnodromus scolopaceus. Next base: position 787,109 of record JAOXNO010000020.1, read on the forward strand.
GCTGGGCATTGCCTGTGACTCAGGCACCTTGTGGAAACCTCAAGTGCTTCCCTGCACAGTATCCATCCCTCCCTTCTCTCTTACTGACGCGTACAAAAATTCAGAGAGATTTGCAGATGTGAAGCCGTGTGACAGTGGAGTTTAAGATTTAAGGGCAAAATCACGGCAAGGATGCTGAAGTTATCCTCCTCGCAGGAGCTGATCCGGGCTGGCTGGCTACGGCGAGCTGTCTGCTGGCAGCATTTCCCCCATGAGGAAGACACCGGATGGATGGTGGGAGGAAGACCCCGGGAGCCGGTGCGTGCCCGGAGGGACCACACGGGGCTGGGGGTGCACCCTGGGACCCCATCCTCCCACTGCCCACGCCTGCCCCGTGCCCCCCGCAGGGAACACGTCCCGGATGGCTCTGGGATCCCCATGCTCCATGGGCTTCCCAGGAGCCTCTGCGGTTCATCGGTTCCCATTCCCGCTCTCTCCTCTCGTCAGTTTGCCTGTTTATCTACAATCTGTCTATTTAAATTCCTTCTAAACAAGATGGGAATATCTTTATGCCTGTTTGTAAGAATATTCTGCATCCATCTGTTATTTACATCATTCATTTTCCTGAGGTGTCTCCAACAAATCCTGGCTGGATGCTCTGTATGTGTTATTAATAAAACAGCTGTAAAAATATTAACTGTACGGCCTAATTGTCAGCCCTGATTAGGAGCCAGATTTATCCCCGAACGGATGCGGAGCCACAGAACGTGGCCATTATCCAGCCCTGACCCTTGCAGCTCCCTCCTCCCCGACGCATCCCTCGTTGTTTCTCTGCGCGGAGTCAACGCCGCTCGTTTTATTCTCCTAATTTGCCACTTTTCCCCTGCTGGAACACGCCATTCCCACTCCCCTGCTGGAACACGCCATTCCCACTCCCCTGCTGGAACACGCCATTCCTATCGACGTTTAACCTCCGCCTCGTTTCCTCCGGGGTGAAATCCCAGCAGCGTCCTACTTGAAAAATTCCTCATTTTCACAGCCCGAATCCCAACGTTCAGTTCCCCCCTCGAAGGGCCTCGGCTTCTCCGCAGGGAAAGCTGGGAGATGCTGCTGGAAAAGTGAATTTTGCGGCTCTTTTTTGGGGGAGCTTCACCTTCGGGGAGCAACCTGGGACCAACGCCCAGGGATTTTTTGCTCTCGAGTCTTTTCTAGCAGCTTTTCAGCGTAAAAGGATGTTTCTCCCTGCCTCTGCCTGCCCTCCCCTGCCTCTGCGCTGCCCGAGCCTGTCACCGTTTGCTGGAGAAATCTCACAACACCTCCTGGGACCAGAAATACCAGGGGTTTGTCCTTAAAAGGGCTGTGCCCTGCCCCTGAGAGACAAACCAAAGCCCAACTCTGAGGAAGTTTCCGGAGAGGGAAGGAGCCCTGAAAGGTGGCATTAACCCGGCCGCGGGTGCAGCTGCTCGCTTTGGGGCCACTCACCCCAGGATTTCCCACATCACCCCCAAAAATCAGCTGCCTGGCCGGGTCTCAGCACCAGGTAAGGCAGGGTCACACCACGACGTGCCAAATTTGAGTTAGAAGTGCCCAACGGAGTCTTAACTGCTTTGCTGCTTCAGAAATATTTGGCCGCTGCCGGTTTAAAGGAGCAAAAAGTTCATCAGGCTCCACAGAATCACAGAATCACATGGGGTTGGGAGGGACCTCTGGAGATCATCCAGTCCAACCCCCCCGCCAGAGCAGGTCTACCCAGAGCAGGTCCCACAGGAAC
>JAOXNO010000020.1:827296-843405 GCA_028565335.1 Limnodromus scolopaceus
CTGTCCCATGGTCCTGTTTAAGGGTGCTGCTGCTTCCCGCGGTGGGGAGGACCCTGTGTCCAGGCCAGGTCTGCTCCTGCTGGCGTTTAATTGCAGATCATCTCCATCACCACCTGCCGGGAGCGTCAGGGCGGGAGCTCGGGGAGAAGCACCTACAAGGGTGGCAGGAGGGGAGTGATTTACAGGGGAAAAGCAGCACAGCAGGGAAATAAAAGCGCTGCCACCCAACCTGGGTCCTGCCTTTTCTTTACAGGAGACCAGTGGTGAAGAAGGAAGGTGCAGCAGGGGCCACTCGGAGCAGGGCGAAGGGCTGCCTCTCCCCTGGGTCCCCGCCAAGGGTAATGCTGGAGAGCCCGGGGGGGTCCCCGCACCCCCAGAGCCGGGGTGGGAAAAAGGCCGTGGAAAGGCAATTTTATCCTCCACTTGATAATCCCTCCATCTGCCCTTCAGGAGGCGTCAGATTAAATAGAAACACTTAAATTTTATGTTATTTGACGCGACTGACCTGTGCCACACTGGTTTGATATTTAAAGAAGAGAGGGAAGAGAAATGCGTAAAATACACCTGAAAAAAAAAAAAAAAAGAAGAAAAAAGACATGTCACATCCCAGCTATCCTGCCAAAATCCCCAAACAGCTTCCTAGCTGTTTAAGAGAAGAGCATTTTAAATATCTTTGCAGAGTCTTGTCTGTTTGTCTGACAGATGTCTGCAATGTACTGGGAACTGTATTCATGCTCGGAATGTAAATAAGATTATAGGTCTTTAAATATTCCCATTACATTGTATTTACCTAGATGCTGATGAAAATAAATAGGAAGCCTTTCTGCTGGGTTTTTCCTAGCAGGTTTTCCTCCCCGGATCCCACGAGCAGGCTTAACGGTTTTTGCCTTGTCAGTGAAAAGGCACAGGTTCCCTCTCGAATCTAGCCGTTAGGCCAAGGCACACAGCTGTTAAACCAAAAGGGCCATTTCTGGCTAAAAATATAAATTGCTCATTTGGAAGTAGAGTTTGTAACCTTTTTTTTTTTTCTTTTTTTTTTCCCTAGAACAAATAACAAAAGTGGAACCACCGCGTGTATTCCGGCCCCTGCTCCCTTCACCTGGGGACCAGGGTGTCCCCCAGGGAGCAGAGCCAGCTCCCCCGTTACACCCAATATCCAACCGCACCAGAGTTTGCCAAATCAACAGGACACTGGCGCTGGGAATTAAATGGGATTTTTTGCATTTACCAGCTCCCACGTAATGAAACACCAGGCGCCGGGCAGGAGCGCTCAGAGCGGGGCAGCTCGGGGTGGCCCCCCGGCAAACTGTCCCTGGGATGGGTGTCCCGGGATGTCCCCAGCCCTGGAGCACTGCCTGTGGGGAAGGCAGGGTGTCCCCCTGCGGTGGGGAAGAGGGGAGCTGGATGGGGAGGGGGACAAATGGCCATTTTGGGGTGCACGGACCCATCCCCATGGTCCTGGGGTGAGCGGGAAGGAGCAGCTCTGGGGCGGCGATGGCAGGAATTAGTCGTTCCTCTTCTTCCATCCACCGCAAAGCCCGAATTCCGGAAATTAATTCAACAAAACCTACGTTCCTAAAACAAAGCCTTTCTTCAAAGCTCAGAACCAGCTGAAACAGCCTCCCCCCGACTCACCCTTCCCTGCCCCCCTCCCCGGGCCTTGAAACAGGTTGAGTGGTTTCGCTAAATACCCGGCGATCCCCGGCTCAGATCTTGGATGCCAAGAGTCAACCCGATGTTATGGCTGAGCAATAAATCCCTTAAAAGCAGCGTTTGAATTCGTAATGGAAATGTTGACAGACCCTCAACTCGAGCAGCGCCGGCTCCGCAAAGTCAATCTGGTAATTGATCCTGACTTCTACACGGAGCCACATGTGCGGGGCTTTGTGCGCTGGGCAGCGGCGCTCGATGCAGCCGCTTTCACCTGAAACAAATGAGGTCTAATTAGATTAATCTGTAAATCAGTGCTCACCAGTTGTATGATTAATGAGCGCTTTGCATTTCTCCAAGATCAGATGAATGGATTATTTGAAGGGATTTAATAGGAAATAATAGATTTCCTCACCGGCGACGGAGGCGAGCGGGGATCCCGCGCGAGGGGGAAGGGGGAAGCGGAGACCGAGGAATCGCAGCCTCAATCTGCCCTCCTTTTTTTTTTTTTTTCTTTTTTTTTTATCCCTTTTTCCGAGGAGCCGAACTTCTGATTGTTGCGGGTGTCAGATGGACACTCTACAGCTGTTCTGGAACCATGTGTCAACATTATTTACCAAACTAATGTGATGATAATTACGGCATAAAGTACGGGGGAGAAGGCAAGGCGGGCAGAATGGACATACATACTTAATGATTTTATTCTCCCGCATCCGCGAGCAGCCGGAGCCGGCGCTCGTCGCTGGAGACGTGTCGGAGCAGCAGCGCAAGCTGTCGGTGCGGGATCCAGCCACGGCTGCACGCGGCGGCGCGCATTCAAAGTAAAAAATTAATTTACAAATGGTTTTCAGGGTTCCCACCAGATGGAAGAGCGCCGGAGTCACGAGCGGCCCTTCTCCCCCGCTTAACCCTTGCGCTGACGCCAGCCGTAAAAAAATAATAACCGGGGGGGCCCCGTTCGGAGCTTGTTTTTAAAATGGTTACTTTAAAAGCCAAACACCTGTAGTTTTTACTGCCGGCCGGGCCGGGCCACAGCATCACACGCAGAAGGCAGATGTGTAACCGGAGCCTTCCTAACTGGTTCGAATTATAAAAACCCATTGCTTTAAAAGAAAGGGAGGGGGCCTGGGAATGCCTTTTTAAGAAAGGCTTTTATTTCGAGATCAAACCTGAATCTTTAAAGAGTTTTTTCGCGTCACCTTTTCGCTCCTGCTGAGCACTGGTTCTCTCTGCAGCGAGTCCCACTGAAACCTAATAATTAATTTCCCAAAGCTGGCGAAAGCCGAGGGGGATCGGGCCCCAAAGGTTACGCAGCCATGGGTTCCCCCTATTTCTTATTTCACACTCGTTTCTCCTAAACCATCCAGCGAGGGGGCATTGCCGAGCCCAAGCCCCCCCTGCGGTTGTGCCCGATGGCACAGGGATCCCCAAACCCTTCTTCTGGAGCAGGCTGGTTAAAACCACCTGACGTAAGAGACATCCCTCTGCGTGAAGGGCAGTGACACCCCTGTGCCTTGCCCAGCCGTGGGAAGATGTGGGCACAGTATGGGGTGGCAGGGCTGGTGGCACTGGGCTGGGGAACCGTTCCCCACGTCCCAGCTTCCAAACCCGGCTGGGTATCAGGGGAGGAGATGATGGAGACCGAGGAGGAGAGGCTGGAAATAGTGGTCCATGCCTCAGGGACGGTGGGGCAGGGGACACAGGCAGGGCTGGGACGGGCAGCTTCCCAGAAAGGCTTTATCTCACCATGAATTGAATTTTTCCGGCGAGAAGCAGGGAGGGCTGAACTTGGACGGGCTCCGCGCCTTTGCGCAAGGCTGTTATAAAACATCCATTGTGGCGGAAGACGAAGTTGGGACGCGTTCCTCGAGCGAGCCATCGCATCCCTCCCACTGCTTTTTCACTGGGGGGATATAAAATCCATGGATGCACACCAATTTTTATCAGAGGAAGAGCGGTTTATCCTTGGAGAGATGAGCAGCCCTTTCTCTCTGGCCCCCTGGAAGCCCTCAGCTGCCGAGGGGGAGCCGCAGGACAGGGAGCGAGGCGGGGGGGCCGGGCAGCGGGCTGGGGACAGAGCCTTAAAATGGCTTTTAGGGTGGCTTTGTCCCAACCCCGAGCTGCAACAACCTGCCCTCTGGACCCGGGGTTTGGAGCTTCATGTCAGAGCTGAAGGTGCACCAGCAGCGATGCTGCAGGAGTGGGGGGTACCTTGTGCCCATGAAGCCATTCGGAGAAGGGGTGACCCTGGGGGTGGCTCCCGCTCCACGGGTTAGAGCTGGTGACACGTCCTGCAGGGGACACGGAGAGGTCACCCCGGCGGGTTTGGGGCGCACGGTGATGGCCTGGCCCTGCTCCCTCCCAAGGCCGGCACCATTAACCATCCGTATACGCCGCTCTAAGAAGATTTGGACTTTTTTCCCCCTTCCCATTTAGTCTCCTAATATTGCAAAGACCGTAATAGGAAGAAGAATTTATTTTTCATTCCAGCCCTTTCAATACCTTTTGGGATTATCCCGTGGCTCTGCAAAGTGACCTGACCTCCAGTGCATGGTGCCCCCTTTTTTTTTTTTTTAACTTCTTTCTTTTTTCCCCCACTTTTTTTTTTTTTTTTAACTCTGAGCTCATTTGAAAATTCCAATTTCTATAATAATTTGATGCAGCTGCTAAGATGTTCTTTTTCTTTTGATCACTGTTATTAATGATGTGCTGTAACATATGCAACGCTAGCAATCCCAGCTACTATTTCTTACAAAGATCATTTTGTACTTCCCCCTCGTTCTCTCCCCCCTTCTCTCCCCCCAGCTCTGATGAAGCTCATATGTTTTAGGAAGTTCATCTCAGAGTTATTAGTCTAAGAATTAGGAAATGTGTGGGCAGCTCCTCTGTGGTATAAAAGACATTGGAAAAAGAAACCATTCCCCTTTATTCCCCAAAGAAGGATATTGGCTTTATTTTGGGTCGTGAGTTTACTGTTAAATATTTTACGGTTCATTCTTAATGTCATCTTTTGTAACTCTTATTTGTGTCCGTGTTTTGATAAAGCTGAGGTTTCTGGCTCATTATTTTTTTAATTTCTTCACTGCTCCGTGACCACACGACGATCTGGGTTATGTAAATGCAAGTGCCAGGTGACTCAGGGGAGTCTGCGGATTTGCCCCAGATTCGTAACACGGCAAGCGCCATCGGAAATTGAAAACCTGGAGTCTGATTTTGCTCCCGCTCCGAGGTATCCAAACCCAGTTCAGTTACAAACAGCGTATTTACACCTCTGCGAGGAGAGGGACGGACACACTTTGGCTCTAAAAGCATGTCTAGAAGTTGCAATGGTCCACTCTGGATTCCTCCCCCGGCTCCCTTGAGGATGCGGGAGCGAGCGACACCCATCTGTCCCTTGTGCGGGACGTGACCTCCCATCATTCCTAAAAATTTATATATAGAAAATACCTTAATCAGGAATTATTCACCCCAGAAAGCCATGCTGGAGGTGGGTCCACCCCAAGGAGACAGGAGGCACAGGGTAACCCCGGTGCGGGGTTGCTTGGGGGCACCTGGGAGGCTCAGGGGGGCGATAGCACAGGAGGGACAGCTCGATGACAGGTTTGGGGTGAAATCTGGGTGTCCATCTGCTGACCCAACGCTAACACCCTGGTCCGTCTTCAGGGACGTGTCCCTTCACCCCACATCTCCCTGCCCTCGGTCTCAGCCCCGTGGTGGGGCGGCAGAGGAAGGCTGCTCCGTCACCCCGTGTCCCCACCCTCGTGCCGCAGTGCCAGGGCTGCTCTGGGGACACAGGGTGACAGGCGTGGGGTCCCCAGGGCTGTTAGCAGGAGCCCAACTGCTGGCTTCCCAAACAGCACTGACTGCAGAAGGCGACGCTTAAGGTTAATGAGAGACCGGGGGGGAGAAAGGGGGGCTGCTGTGCCTTGAGCTATTAACGCGAGAGAAATGCCCTGATTTGAGGCGGATGCCGATGGCAAAGGGAAAAGGGGAGAAATACACGAACAAAGCCCCATATTCGGGGCACTGCGAGGCAGCAGCGGTTGGCACAGGCAGGACACCCCCAGCCAGGAGCCTCGGTGACCAGGTTGCCAGCCCGCTCCCCCCCTCGCCATTTGGCTCCCCCTTGTCTGAATGCGGCAAACTCAATTATTTTTAGGCTTCTAGCAGCAGAATAAAGGGAAGCGGGAGGCATGATGGAGGGTGCGTGCTCTGACAAGCGCCGCTAAATGGCTCTTTATTCATGAGCCTGGCTGCAGAAGTTTTTGTGCCCTACATTTCTCCCCCCCCCTTCCAACCCCTTCCCTCCCCAAGTCGGAATGAAGCGACCATGGAAAAATAAACCAGGCTGCGATTTTTCTCCCCTCGCTTTTCTTCTTTTCTGCTTTTTTTGCCTTTTTTTTTTTTTTTTTAATTGCTTCGCTATACGGGCAAAACAGGTGCTGAAATGTGAAACCCTACTGAGGGATTTCCTCTGCGGAACAGCTTGGTGCGAGCACGGACCTGGAGTGAGACGTGCTCCCGGTGCCGCATGCGGAGCCGGCTGCCTCGCCGGTGGAAAGGGGGCTCCGTACCGCCGACTGTCAACAAAACAGCACACTGTCACTTTAAGAAAAAATAAACTAAAATATGAACTACCAAAAACCCTGCCATTTCCAGCCTGGGCTTGATTAATGATTTTTCTATCTAATAAAAGGTTCACAAACCATCTGTTTTTCTCCCTAATGCCTTGCCCAAAGGTTTTTCGTTCCTATTTCAGGCTTGGGGCCAACTGACATTCCCCTCTTTTTTTTTTCCCAGCCTTGTAAACAAACCCTTCTCTCTTTTTAATCTTCCAGTGCTGTTTCCTACCCATCGTTATGCATATTCATTGCGAGTAAACATTTTTAGTGTCTACACTTAATCTCTTCCACTGGCAATTACTGTTCTATGCTGTTTTGTAATGCAGAAGGGCCAACGCTTTCCCTTCTAATAACAGCTGGGTCGCAGATGGGGCCTGCAGTCATTGTAGAAAATAAAAATTTACAAGATGCCAGTGGAATTTATTTCAGTTTTATGGAGTCACAGGAGGAACCTTTCTGTTATCCGCCTTCAGTGAAATCTGCAGGCACAAGGCAAGCTTTTGACATTTAATCAAAGGGGGGTTCAGGTAGGGTCTGGAACAACACGAGGAAGAAAGCAGGTGGATCGTATTAGGCAGTGCCATGGTTAATTTATTTAGAAGTGATTGGCTTAGATGTGTGCAGCCAATATTTGACATCGTGTATATATCTTGTTTAGCATCCCGCTTCTAAATTGTTACCGCTGTCGAGGCGCTGAGCTGTCGCTGCGGACCCGGCCAGGTGTTAGGGATGGTTGCGGCGCGGAGGTACCGGCGGCGATGGGGGTGACGGCGGCGGGAGCGCAGCCACCTCCCCATGTGTCCCCCCCCTCCCCATGCTCCCCACGACGGCACCGCGTCAGCCCCGCGATTAGCAAAGGAGCATTACGACAAATTTCCTGTCATTTGGTGACACGAAAATGACTTTCCTTGGGAAGGTCTCTTAAAAGGCGGTGTTGGGGTGACAGCAGAGACCTCGGGCGGGATGAGCCCCTCCGCTACAGGTGCTCAAGGGCTAAATGCAAATATATCTATAAATGAAAAATGAGTCTCTCTAAACTCGCCGGGCCCTGCTCTGCTTTCACCAGCCCCATAAAGCCAGGGGAAACTCTGACCTCGCTTACCCAGGGGTAAGGGACAGTCGGACCAGTCGGCACCACGTCAGGAGATGTTTAAGATGGAGAAGCTGGCAGCTGCCCACACTATTCCAGGCAAAAATGTAGCTTGGTGGGCATCAGTGCTTCCCAGGAGAAACCAGCTCAGGAAGAAATGTGGGACAGCAAGGGACCACGGCGCTGGGGTACTTGGGGTGCTGGCAGTGACACCCCAGCTGTGGATGGGGCCCCCATGTGGACATGGCCATGGTATGGCATAGCCACAGCATGGTCATGGCATAGATGGCCATGGCACACCCATGGTGTGGCCGTGGCATTGCACTGAGATACACCATGGCCATGGCATGGCCAAGGCATACCCACGGCACCACATGGAAATATAGCATGGCCACAGCATGGTCACAGCACAGCATGGCCACCGCAGACACATGGCATTGCCAAGGCACCACCATGGAAATGGCATGGGCACAGCACAGGCATGGCATGGCACAGCCCTGGCATGACATTGGCATGGTGTGGCCCGTGGGATGGCCATGGCACAGCAACGGCATGGCATAGCCATGGCATGGTCACAGCGTGGCCACAGACCGGTGATGGCACAGCCCTGGCACAGCATGACCACAGCTTGGCATGGCCATAGCATGGCATGGCCATGGTTTCCCTCAGCCATGACACAGCACGGCACAGCTCGCCTTCTCCCACCCCATGTCCCCCACCCTGCCACCACCTCCGCTGGCATTTCGCTCTGTCCCCAAGCCTGTACCCAAGGCAAGAGGTTTCCCGAAGGCCACCCGCTGCCTTCCACCACCAGGGCGATTCCTGAAACCTCCGGACGGGCAAATATGTGGATGCACATAATGAAATTAGGAGCTGAAGCAGTTTAGAGGACACTCTTAATAATTTAAGTACGTATTTCTATTTAGTGTGCATTGTATAGACAATTTTTCCAGATTTTTTTACAGTACTTGAATGAGAGGAGATAAATAGAAAGTCTCTCATCCCTCTTTTTTTTTTTTCCCCTTCCACCTCTATTACCAGCATCCAGAAACATAAACTTATCGACTCACTCAAATTAATTAGATTTTAGGTGGTGTGGTTTTTATTATTCATGCATTTCCTTCATTTATAAACCCAGGCTTTTCAAGGCGCTCTCTCTACTCAGGGCAACAGATCTTTTGCTTTTCCTAAGGATTCAGAATTTTTACTTCTCAGGGCGTCCTGCTTCGTGTAGAAGGAAAACACAACTTTCATGGGGAGAAAAATGGAAGAAAAGCCTTCGGTTACTGCAAAGAGTTCATTCTTGCCTGGAAAATATCTCCCAGAGCTTGAATTTATGAAAAAAAAAAAAAAAGAGGAAAAAAAAAAGCTGCTATTAAAGTATGTGGCTTAGTTAAAGATTCCCCTCCCCCCTTCCATTTTTAAAAATATGATATTGCTATTTTTATATGCAAACTATGCTCAGAATATTGAATTTGGTACATTAAATACCAGAGATGAGGATCTTAGTAGCTTTTAATGAAGAGGATAAATTTTCAAAACTAGATTTCCCTGTTTATCATCCCCGGCCCCCTTCTCCCAACCCTTTCCTTCATTTACAAATTCAAAAGCTGCAAATAAGCCACTGTGAAGTTTGCTAATCTCAGCGAAATGCTGTTTCTACTGCAAATATTAGGACGGATTACTAGGACTAAGTGGCGGGCTGGTAGATGGCTGGGCAGGAGCCTCAGGGGTTACCCAGTTTGCCCATCTCAGCAGCTCCAACTGGAGCTGGACAATCCCAGCGCGATTGAGGCTTCCCTGGGGGTACAGGGTACTGGGAACAGTCCTCCTTCTCCAGTGAAAAATGGGAAGGGGGGAAGGAAGTGCTAATCGCTTTGGAAAGCTCACCCAACCTGGAAAAACTTAGTAGCCAGAAGGGAAAATAAAGTGGGAAAATGCAGGTGCTGGAGAGGAGCCCAAAATGCAAACACAGCCCTGGGGATGCCAGGGAGACCCCCCCGATGCCATGGGTGCTGGGCTGCTGGGACGGCCCTGGGGTCCCCACTGACCTCGGGGGCTCTGAGCTCCCCCAAACCCCGCAGCCCCATCTCCGTCCCCATCACATCCTCAGCATCCCAGGCTGCTTCCCACCACGCCAGAGTCCGGCCCCCACCCTGAAAGCAAAGCCTTTTTTGTGTCGTTCATTGCACCATAGAGAGAGAAAGCCAATAAAAACTAAACAACAGGCAGCCTTGATACATAACCTAAAATTATTTTTGCTCTGTTACTGCAGAAACAGCCAGAAGAGGGACCATAGATTAATTAGCATACTCTGAGCTGACATCACCAACGATGTTGCCGAGGATGCTTATAAACCCAAGCACTGGTCTGGGCATTTCAGCTCTGTTATTAACCGAAAGGAAGGGTAATCACTCCTGACAAATGAAAAGCGGCGTTGGTGGGAGAGGAGAGGAGAGGAGAGGAGAGCAGGCTTCGGGAAGGAGCGGCGGAAAAAAGGAACGGTTTGTGCGACCCATGAAATATTCAGGAGCCGATATGGGCTGCGTGGGGCTCCCTCGCTCTCCGCATCCTCCTGCTTTATGGTTCGGGCTCGGTCTCCGCCGTGCTGATCGTTAGTCTCCTTCGCAGCGCGGCGCCGGGTGTCGTTTGCCATGATGAGATGCTCCTCAGCTCCCCAACTTCTCCCTGGCTCTTTATGGCAGGGCTAACAGGTGGCTGCCCGCTCCCTGCCCGCTCCCTGCCCGCTCCTGCCTGCACAGACCCCACTGGATGGAAGGGGTTCTGCAGCAGAGCACACCAGCCTTCTCCCATCAAAAGCATCCCAGGGGTTTTCAGTCATCGCTCCTGTCCGCGAACTCCGAGAAGCTGTGGCCATTATTTCTAGCAGGAAAAATATCAGTGGATTGCTAGTTAGGTACCAAAATAAATGAGTTTCCTGAGATCTGCCCTTGCATCCTTATGCTGACGATATTGTAGAGTCCCCACGTGGCAGGACAACCCGTGGGAGCACAGTTAGATTAATACCTTGCTCTGCGCTGGAGGACTCTACCCAGGATACAACAAGGCAGTTCACTAGCCTGCAAAAAATTAAATTAATAGCAAACTATTTGCTCAAAATGAGTTTCTTGGGGAAAACGGGTGGTTTCTCACCTATGATATATAATTCCAAGAATGGGGAAATTTGCTGTGGCACGTAGGGCAGGGAAGGAGCTGCTCCAAGAAGAATGTTTTCAGTTAGTTTCGATGCTGTTTTCTCTGCCGCCACACCGGGGACTTTATGTGACACAGGAGGGGGCAATGGGGAAGAGAAATGCTGCTCCTGCCCCCCCGAAACAGGGACCTAGAGCACAGCCGTCTGCACCGCGGCTCCCAGAACAGCCAGGCTGCCATAAACCCCCTGGAAAAGCGACAGAAACACTTTGCCAGGTGGGTTAGTTCTCTCCTCACTCTGCCTTTGTGCTCCCGTCCCAGGCAACGGCGCGAATATAGTTTATGCTATAAAAGATAAGGGTCATATGCATATAGAGTATCTGCATTACGGCTGGCACGCCGCTTGCAGTTGTTTGTCATGGGCCGCTCGCCTGGTAAAAGTGACATTGAAAATATAAAAAAGGGGTAGCGCATAAAACCTGCAGCGAGTTTGGGCAGTTTGTCAAAGCTGGAAACATCTTCAGGGAGCGGCGAGGAGGCGACGGCTTCCAAAGCAAGGGCTGAAGCAGCTGGAGTCACCTCCTCAGCAGAAATCAGCCGGTAACGGTACAGATACGGTAATGGTTTCTGAAACCCAGATGGGAGGTACCAAATGAAACGCCCAAGTCAAACCCAAAGTGCGTATGCAAAATACGCAGCTCTGTTATCATCTTTATTCTTATTATTTACAATAGTGAGGACAGTTTCAGTGGCATACAAATGAGATAACTACAAGCCACAGAGTTCAGCTTTGGTCCCAAGCCCAAGCATTGCTAAAAAGCATTTTCTTAGAGGCCTTATTTTTTTCCATTTTATTGCGAAAAGAATAATTTTTGAGTTTGTTCATCAAATGGTACGTACCAGTTTCTAAGATACTGGAAGCTGGCTTTATTTTTACACTCATTTTTGATAGTCTAAAGTTTCTTGTGAAGCACCATAACCACTGATGGCGGTGAAGAGCCAAGGGCTACGCTGCCTAAAATCAGCCAAAATTATACTCATGTGCTACTGAAATACAGGCAAGAACACCCAGAAAGAATCAAAAAGGAGCCGTGGGGAGCTAATAATGCAGTACTGAGATCTGAAGTGAGTTAATCAAGAAGTAGGAGAAAAGAAGAGCCGTTAGGAACATACCTGTTATCTTGGGGATGTGTTTGGGAAGAGCAGGGAAGAGAAGAGAGTGTGATGTAGAACTTTATCAATAAAGAGCAGTAATATCTACAACTGCATGTGCACTGCACCGGGAAATTATTGCTCACCATCTACAACATGTTCCTGATTTCAAAAAAAAGTAGAAGAGGAAGAAGAACAAGGAGAAGAAGAGGAAGAAGAAAGATGAAAAAAACCTCAAGAGGGCAAAATCAGAAAATCAAGTTGACTCCTGGAATTTCTTCTAAATAAATATTACAGATACTCAGAGAATGTTAAAACAGAAAATGATCAAACCTGCTGTATCTGTTCTGTACGTACAGACAGATTTTTAGCAATGAGTTCAGAAAAGCAAGCTAGTTTTGCTTTTTTATTTTACATCTAGAAGTAAAAATAATGCCTTTTTCACTAGAAAAAGAGTAGATTTTGTGCCTAACTATAACAAAATTTTGTCTTCATGTGGTAAGCCCATGTAGTATGATCAGTGGCCGCATATAAACATACACAACGCAGCATCAGCTGAAATCTGGACGGTGTGTTTGCAGTATTTCCTAAATCCAGGGCTCATTTCTGGCTGGCTCCAGCACGTTTCTGTTCTGCCCCACCTAAATCAGTGGCAAAGTTACCCTCACCTTTTTGGGAGCGCCCACAAGCCCATAATGAAGCTCTCCATGAAACAGTGGTCATTTGATACAGCTAGGAATCACAGGATTTGGGTTTGCTTTATGCAAAAAGGCCTCCTTTTGTACAATCAGCTGCGAAGCTCTGCGGTTGGCACCATCCAAGCCCATAAATAATAAATTTGTGGCTCCAGAGCTGTAATAGATGGTTTGGTGTATTCTGTGCAGTAGTCTAAAAGCAATAGCAAAGCCATCTGTAGGACAAGCCAAATTTTAATCCACCCCTATGGCTACTCCCTAGGAAGACTGCAATGGTGCTTCAAAGGAACTGCTCCCCTAAAACCTTAAAGGTCCAAGGCTGGTGCTTCAGCTTGTACATACGTGGGTGCAAGTGGAATAAAACACCTCCTTGCCCAAAAATCAGTTCCAAGTCCCTTGGAGAGAAAGCAGAAGTGTCCCAGCAGGCAGTGTTAGAAGGCTGAGGACCCTAGAAGCCAGCAAAGAAGAAAACCTGGCTTCTGTAGCCTCGCTCCCTGCTCTGCTGTGCTTCTGCTGGGTAGAGCTACAAAAATCCAATACACACCACCACCACCTCTCTGATATGTAAAACCATCACTGGCGCCGCTTTCGATGTTGGCCATATTTTCATCAATACAATCGAAAGTTTGCTTTAAGGCAATATCTTTCACTAAGTACCGATCACAGAATGATATGGGGTTGGACGGGACCTCTGGAGATCATCTAGTCCAACCCCCAATCTGTGTACCAGTCTTACTACACTCGTGTGTATAGCACAGCCCAACACAGACGGAGCTGCCTTTAGGACAATAAAACTTCACAAACTACTTCCTTACACACAACAAAGCTACAAGTCACTCGCTCTTATTCCAGGATGGGTGCCCAAATGCACCTTTGCACCGTCATCTTGTGGTGCAGCCCTTCCAAAGCTACCGTCTGAGAACACACCTCTTCAAAATGGTTATTATTTATTCTTTTGACAATGGCTACAAGTGCTCCGGGTCCTTCTCAAGGACAGCTGAAACACCTGCACTGTCCCCAGTCGCTTGACAATACAACTTGGAGGTGAACCGAGGCCGTGCTGGGGAAGAGGGGGCATCTGATGACCTCTCCAGATCCTTTCAGACTGCTTTTTATTATTTGGCCCGAGCAGACACAAAGTTTGGCAAGGTGAGGGTCTGCGAAGGGCATTTCAGCCCATCATGGTAGGCGGCTGCTCTCTGCAGAGTGATAATTACAGAGTCCGTGTCTTTCTCTCCTACCCATTGCACTTCTGCATTTCCCCATCAAAAATACATTTTCCAAACAGCTAGAGAGAACGGGCAACACAGTGAAACAATTCGTATGGCGGCTGACGGGAATTTTTTCCCCATTCTGACACATTCGAATGCTTGTTGTGCCTTGGCCGGCCCGTCGAAAGCCGGCAGCGCCTCTTGACATCTGCGCTGTGGAGCCAGCCCCGTGCCATCAACCCTCCCGGTGACCCGGCCACGCTCTCAGCACCGCGCTCGCCTTTTTGTCTGGCACAACCTCTACTTTTAAAAGCAGCCACCATTCTCCGAGCGGCGCCGAAGCCGAAAAAGAGCTGGTGGTGGTGGTGGTGGGGGTTAAAGGGCCCCCCGGAGCCCCCTTGTCGCCGCCGCGCAGCCTCGCACACGTGGCCCACCCCCTCGGCCCCCGCTCTGCCCGCCACGGGCCACGCAAGCTGCCGGCCGTTCGGTGACGTTGTCTTTAAATACTATTTTCTGCGCTTTTGGCAGGGGGCTGGCAGCGTAGTAACCAGCTGGCAGGGCCTCTTGCCTTTGATTGCAGCGTTGATTGTGCACCACATGCCCTTCGCCTCCTCCTCCTCCTCGGTTTGCGACATCGCTGGAGCTGATTGCGGTGGCCACTCGTAGAGAAGGTTTGGCAGCTGCGAGCCCCAGATGCCAACTCCTTTCGGCGGTGGCCTGTGGGTGTCAGCTTGTCTCCCTCTTTGGCATTTCCTCTGGCAATGAAACCCGCTCGTCTGCAGAACGAGAAAGTTATCGCTGAAATACACCCGAAGAGCCACGGCGAGGATGGAAGGAAAACTCCTCGGAAGTTTGCACGGGAGAAGGAAGATGCCGGTCTGTCTCTGACCTGGGACTCCTCCAAACTGCAGAAGAGGTGGCTCAAAGGTCTGGGAGAGGTGGCCGTGCCTGCTCCTGGGTTGGAATTGTCCCTACAAGGGTCTCGCTCGGGAATATAGAGACATGTTGGGTCCTGACGCCACGAGCCACAGTCCCCATAGACACAAGGTGCCCCATAGGGAGCTCTTTGCCCCTAGACACAAGGTGCCCCATGGGGAGCTCTTTGCTCCTAGACACAAGGTGCCCCGTTTGGGAGCTCTTTGCCCCTAGACACAAGGTGCACCATGGGGAGCTCTTTGCTCCTAGACACGAGGTGCACCATGGGGAGCTCTTTGCCCCTAGACACAAGGTGCACCATGGGGACCTCTCTGGGACAACGCTCCTGAAGGACACCGCTATCCACAAAATAAGAGTGCTATTCCTTATTATAAAGAAAAAAGATACTTAGCCTTTTATGGGGAAAAGACACATTCAGGATAAAGTTCCCTCCCAAACAAACCTGCCCACCAAAATAAATATATATATATATATATTGCAGGACTGGTTTGGTATTTGCACAATAATTTTCCTCTATATATTTGAAATTTCCTTTTTTATGACAGATTTTTTACGTGTCACATTAATCCAAAATATCAGTTACTAAGAAGTGAATATAACTGAATTTTATTTTGCACGTAAATCCTTAAGAAAGCCTAATACCCTACAAAACAATAAAAAAGACAAATGAAATGAATGCTAAATATACCGTCTCTTTCAATAATATTTTCAAGTACGTTTCTCAGTTAGCTGAGGCCTAAACAAGCATCTTTGAGCCTTCTTTGAGCAGGTAATACTGACTCTCGGAGAAAGGAAGCCATAAATGGAGACCTGATTATTTCCCCAGTGAAACCGAGGGGGTTTCGCTGCCAACTTCAGCAACAAAAAAACCGAGGGCCTCCACCGTTTGCTCGGATCATTTGCGAATGATTACTTGTGCCTTTTAGACAGTTAAAATAATGAGCAGATTGCAATCTGCAGCAATTAAAAATCCTGCTTTTCTCCGGCTCAGCCTTAAGATTGTATTTTATTTATTTATGAATATCCAATTCGTGTTGCTTTTCTCTGTTTAACCCCTGGCAGGAACTCTTAGGCCACATCCCAAAGCAGACGTGCTGGGGGTTCACACGGCAGATCCACCCCTCCCGACCCCAAAATGCTCAACCAAATAGCTGCACTTAATTGATAATAACTAAATGCCTTTATATCCTCTTACTGATGTTGCAAAATGGCCATAGATCAGGTTTGGTCTTGCCTTTCCTTGGGTGTAAATAGTCCCAAGCACCACGCTGCGAGGAGTGGAGTCAGGCTCGCGGCGAGGGAGCTGTAGGGGAACGGTTTTGCACAAATAACACGGCAATTTGGTCATGGCTGGGAGTGAAAAAGCAGAGGGAATTGTATTTCTGGTGCTCTGACCACTACCAAATGCTTCCTCCAACCATATAACCTGGGCTGGAGTAACCCAGCTCCTTCGGAGCCCACAGAGCCATGTCACACCACCATCTGATCTGTTCCTTGGGCTTATTATGAAACAGCTCTCTACGTTTTATTTTCTTGTCTTATCTTTACCTCTTAACATTTAAAGAGGTGTGGAATATAGCTCCTAACTTCCATTCCCTAA
>JAOXNO010000020.1:843505-861930 GCA_028565335.1 Limnodromus scolopaceus
TGCAAAATGGCCATAGATCAGGTTTGGTCTTGCCTTTCCTTGGGTGTAAATAGTCCCAAGCACCACGCTGCGAGGAGCGGAGTCAGGCTCGCGGCGAGGGAGCTGTAGGGGAACGGTTTTGCACAAATAACACGGCAATTTGGTCGTGGCTGGGAGTGAAAAAGCAGAGGGAATTGTATTTCTGGTGCTCTGACCACCACCAAACGCTTCCTCCAACCATATAACCTGGGATGGAGTAACCCAGCTCCTTCGGAGCCCACAGAGCCATGTCACACCACCTGATCTGTTCCTTGGGCTTATTATGAAACAGCTCTCTACATTTTATTTTCTTGTCTTATCTTTACCTCTTAACATTTAAAGAGGTGTGGAATATAGCTCCTAACTTCCATTCCCTAAACGAAAGTCCTCCCTGCAATGTCACAGCTGCTCTTTTTGTGTTCCAAGCACAAGCCCTGGACCAGGGACCATCTCTCTATCCTGTAAAGCACAACAGGGCTGAAAAATTTAGGGCACTCCAATAAATAAGTAATAATGACGCATCGTGGCACTCCAGCAGAGGAACACAAGGCAATGTTCCTCTTACCAACACCCGCAGCCCTGCCTGCCCCATGGAGAGCAGGACATCAGGAGGCAGGAAAGAGGAGGGCTGCCCCATCGCTCGGTGGCCCAAAGACAGAGAATTCACGACTGCCAAACACAAACAGAGCAGAAAAACCCAGAAATGGCTGGGATCCGGGGGCTGGGCAGTGGAAATCTCACCGGTTGCTATTGCAGGAGAAGGAAAATCAAGTCCCATCATCGGGTAGAAGGTCCCAGAATGGCTGGAGAAGGATTTCAACAGGATCTCCCACACCTCCTCCCTTTCTCTCTCCTCAGGCGCACAAATGCCCATATTTAATACTTTGAAATCTATGTATATACACACATATGCTGTTATTTATACAACGTTTGATATAGATTGTTGAGTGCAACAGCTCCCAACTAGAAATATTTTACCTATGGTGAAATAGTATAAACCTACTCTGAAATGCCATTTTCCTAAACAGGGCTGTGAAATAACCCCGTGGCTTTAAAATACAGTTTCAAACTCTTCATTAACCTTGGAATACACCAGGAAAAGGGCAGAGTTTCCCCATTTCTCCTCCCCTCCGTGGCTGGGACCTTGCCTGGGAAGACAAGCCTCGCCACCAGCTTTAGCAGAGGCGTAGGCAGGTCCTTGCCGAGGAGATGTCCCGGTGACCAGCGTGAAGGCAGGGGAGAAGTTTCAGCCAGTCTGAAAAAAAAGGCAAGGGAGAGATTTTACACTCTGCCTGTGTCTTTGTTCTTGTCACTCCAGCCCACTGCTCTGGAAGGGAGCGCGGCGTCAAGCACAATGACAGACGCTGGGGAGCCATCCAGCACCCAACGCCTCCCCGCAGCCGCATGCTGCCGCCGTGGAACCGGGCCCACCATCCCCAAGTTTTGCATCCTCTCCTTGGCTCCTCAGCCTGCGCCGCTCGGGGACCCACCACGCAGGGATAGGGACAAGGGGAGGCATCATATTCTGGGCCGATGAAGCGAGGTTTGTCTGTTTTCCCAGCTAATAGATGCTTTATCATCCGAGCATTAATGCAAGAATTGCTCAAATACCGTGGGAGAAGGTGCAGTACAGGTTGGTAAGGGGACCATGAGATGGGGGTCCAAGCCCCTTCCAGCCTGCTGCTGGTCTCCCTCTCATTCCAACCATCTCTCCTCCACTCTTGTCTTGATTAATAATGGTTATTTTTAATGGTTCAGACAGTTGTAGGATTTGTCTGCTTGGGCAGAAAGCACAGCCGTAAAGTCAAAGAGTCACAGAATCATAGAATGGTTTGGGTGGGAAGGGACCTTAAAGACCATCCAGCTCCACCACCAGACCAGGTTGCTCCAAGCCCATCCAACCTGGCCTTGAACAAGTCAGCCACAAAGAAAACTACAGTAAGACTTATCTGTGGCTGGGGCAGGATTCCAGAAAAGGAGCATTTTGCAGGGTGAGAGAGTTGTGATACCCCTGAGAATTAAGGCATTCCACTGTGTTCCAAGCCTAAATTCCCAACGGTCACTTGGAAGCGAATCTCAGTGCTCCAACAGGCTTTCAGGAGTTTCCAAGGATTAGGTTTAATCAGTGATCTGAAGTAATTTAATATATTTCCAGTGCTCTCTTCTTTAATACTTAATGACTGATGATTAGGTTTGTGTATCAGATCTGAAATCTGCAAGTTATGTGGCAATTAATGTTTGAAGTACTCTGTAACTTCAAATATAATGATCATATTTGCAAAGTAATTACAGAATATATGTGACTAATAAATAATAACACTTAGCACTTACACAGCACTATTCACCTGAGGAGCTCCAAATGAAAAAATTCCAAAAATAATAGATGCAATTCAAAACAGAGAATCATGCAAGGGTTTGGGTTGGAAGGGACCTTAAAGCTCATCTCTTTCTCATCCCCTGCCCTGGGCAGGGACACCTCCCATCAGACCAGGTTGCTCAAAGCCCTGTCCAACCTGGCCTCGAACCCCTCCAGATCACTCACCAGGTGGACCACAGCGCAGAGATGGATGGCAGATGGAAGGAGGACCGTCAGGACACGGGTGATGCCCAGGGTACAGGACAGAGCTGGCCCTTCCCTGGGAATGGATCTGTCCTCTCCTTGGAGCTCTGCTTTGGGAGTGTGCCACCAGCCCACCAGCAACTCATCGATACTCAGCAACAACAGGGAGGTGAAATCCCAACCCGTAGAGGCAAGGAGAGTGCTTCTTCTGAAAACAAAGTGCCCAGTCCCTATTTTGAACCAGCCAGAGCATAAAGAAGCTTCACACAGAGAGGCAGATGTTTGTGTAACTCAATGTACATCACTGAGAAGAGCGGGTCTACAGAAGAGGACCACCAATTGGCCAAGACACCCTCTGTAAGAGATCATTTTGGTGCAGCTTCTGCTGCTCCAGAGCACACCACCACCCCTTTGCCCTCACCTTCTGGCCCTGCAGGAGGTTTCGGGTCCGTCCTTCCCTCTCCTGCCCTCACCAGCAGATGAGTTTGGAGACAGGGAGCACTGCAACGCGGCAGGGTCCAGCCTCCCTCGTTTCCATTACACGAACTTCCTCCCTGCTTAATTCCTGGTTGACCTTGAAGTTTAATTACAGGCTGAAAAGAACGGTTACGTAACGGAGGCAGCAAACCTAAATAAAACAAAACCAGAAGGGCCATATGCCACATAGCCCAGAAAAATCTAGAATCAAATTACACCCTTTGAATTATTTACAATATTTCTTCTTGCCAAATCTAAGCAAATATTCCACTTGCTTCAACTTCACTTTAAGAGCTTTAACTGTTTACTGTAAACCCAGGCACACAATAGCTCTTTCATCAAACATTTAACTGCACATTTCACATTAATAAATATTACAAGGATATTTTATTATAAAAAAGGCTAGATGTAGTTTCCATGAGTCTTCTAGCTGCTGTACTGAGAATGAGTCTGAAGGAGGCATTTCCTCTCAGACCATGTAGCCTGGTAGCATTTGAGCTACTGAGTAAATATAGCAAAGTTAATATTATTAGTAGTAGTATTATTATTTTAATAGCACTTTCCCACCACATACTGAAATGGAAAAATGAACAAGGAAACACTTCATAACCACGTGTTGTGTTTGCTCTGATTTATTCATTGTAAGGTGATTATAAAATAGTATATACTCCTCGGTGTGACTGTTGGGTCCTTCTGATCAGGCAACTGCCTGAAGATGCCTGTCCTTATTTCCAGCAGAGCACAGGACTGGCTTTGTGCAATAGGAGACCTTCCACCACGACGGGTCACCCCATCTTTAGGCATTTAAATTCAAGATTCAGATGACAGGACATGGCTTTAGTCGCTACATTTGGAAAACGGTGACCACTTAGTTTCCTTATCTGGCAAAAACAGGGTAATCCTTGCTTGCCTGCACCGGAGGAACCTCCTGAGGGTTGTTGACATTTGAATGGCACCGCGAAGAAGTAAAGAAGTGATGTGATTAATCGCTGTGTAAGCTCCATGCCTCACAGCGAGGTGAGATGAGAACATCCCTGCCTTGACAAGCTGTGTTCTTGAAAGACAATGCAAAAATAAAAAATGAGGAGGGTTGGAAGGATAAAAAGGAGAGGGGAAAGAGAAGATATAATGGATTCAACTAGCGGTCTCCGCCCCCGTGCCACCACCACCTATTGCCTCCTCAGCTGGTTCTGCATCCCTTTTAATTGCGGTGCACTGGAAGTGACGGTGCATGGAACCAGAGCAAAAACCAACCGATCAACCCACCCCAGATTAACATTTTTAAAACTGTGCTGTGGCTTCTGCTCAGCCACATGGCAAAGGGTGTCCCACCTCCTGGCCCAACCACCACGCACTCATTTTCCATAAACAACTGGTATTTTATCTACTATGCATTTCACCCAACTATAGTTGCAGAATAAAAATAAGAGCTGCCATCACAGCAAGACCTAGAAGATGTCCTCTTCTCCTGGGTCAGTCTCTGATCGTTAGCTCAGACCATCCCACATGCTCTTTCTTCTTCTCTCTCCCCAGCATTGCTTCCCCCTCCACCTTCCTGTGACTATCTGATTATCTGCCCCATGCAGAGAGGAACAGGTCTTCCAGTTGGAGATGGCAATCACCACTGAGGGTATTCGGGATATGCCTTTTCAAGAGAAGAATTATGACAATCCACCAAGGAAATCAGAGGATCGGTTAACTTTGGAGAGACAGAGCTCTTACGGTATGTATTTGGTTAATATTACAACCTCTGTATGTACAGAACATGGATATATACCCAATGCGGAGGAGAAAGTCCATCTGTTTCCTGCCTGACCACCACTTTGGCTCTCCAGTGATGTGAAACCCAAACTTTTACTGTCTCTGCAGTTGGCAGAAGCCTGTTTTCTCCTGCACCTCCCAGCTCCCGGTAGGTACGCATCTACCGCTCCCAAAATAAACTTCGCTTGAATCTAACTTGAGACAGGAATTGACAGCATGAATCATGCTGGTGCAAACGTCATCTCAGTAATTGGAACACAGATATATGCCTGTGGAAATTATAAAAGTAGCAAATAACTGTATTACAGAACTAAGGAGAGGAAACCTGGCTCTGCCAAGTCAAAGAAAGCTTTACTTGGCCTTCAGGAATGTCAAGAGCTAGTCTCATTGCCACTCATTACAGCTGACAGTGTATTCTGCTTACTTCACCCGGCTGCAGATGGGATCCATTGCACCCAACTTCAGTCAGAGAGGAGCCAGGCATCTGGTCTGAGCTCCTCTTCCCAGCTCCTCCTGCTGGGAACGGAAGAGGCGAGTGCCTCAAGAAGAGGGGGATTAGGCACATCTCTTTGCAGGTGCAGTCTTACGGCAGGACAAATCACCTCTCAGGATTCCAGTCTTTCTCCATTAATTATAGAGGGAACTTTGATTTTCTTAGACTGAACCAACTAATTTTCACATAGCCAATGACAGCTGTGATAAATCTGACCGCACGGGACTGTATAGAGAGTTTAACTTTTACCTCCCATTTCAGTTATCTCCAAATATCTGTCAGTCATTCTTTTCAAACCATGGTCAATACTTCAAAGAAATATTACTCAACTGGTGACTCTTTCTTTTATGGGCACGTTACGAGAGACAGGCCTTTGCTACAACACTTTGGAGCACCTCACATCATATTCCCATAAATAACGAATGAGTTGAATTATCCATACTGTATCCACATTTCTCTTTGCTATGACATGCCAAATTCATCTCCTGTCTTGGATCGCAATTCAGGTAAGTACAAGCAAGCCAGGAAGATGTTTATTTCATTTTTAATGACTCAAAGATGTCTTGAGGTCCTTCTGGTTATTTGAGAGACAGTGTTTCTCAACTGCTTTATTTTATTCATTAAGCTCAGCTACTTGACTTCCTTCTGTGCTCCTTGAAGTGCTCAAGAGAGTCTGAAGAATTAAAAAATGAGCTTCCCTTCAGACAGTATGTCTTTATATATTTTTACAATCTGAAAAAACTGACCATTGAGTTTGCAGGACCATGTTAGGAAGTAAAAAAGCCATAATTCAGATTCCTCCTGCTTACGGGACACAGGTACTCCTTGTTCTGTATCTTCTGTCATCCAAGAACTCTTCCTCAGCCGTTTTGACCCTCTCGCCGCTGGCGTAATCCTTTGCCTGCCCACTGCAGGTTGGGTTTGTCTCATTGCCACCTGGGGCTCTTCTGCACTTGAGCCCAACAGTGGCTCTTGCTGGGACTTTTCCACTTCCACTGGCTCAAGGTAGCGGCAATAAAAGATGTCCCTTTGGCTGTTCCCATGTATTTTGACCTCAGTTGATTTTTCTCATCCAGGAAAAGAGAGCACACAACTCCTTTTCTATCCAATTTCAGAACAGGAAGATCAGCAAGGAAATCCTTCTCTCACTTTTGTGCCTCCACCTTCCTCCAGCTGAGGTTCTTCATATCGAGGAGTCTCACCTTGAATCTCAGTTCTCTCTTTTGAGGCAAGCCTGCTCTGTCCATACCAGCACATCCCATACAATGAGGTAGTCAGTGGAATCATATGTATTTGCAATGTAATTTCAGTAAAGGCTTATCCTTCACAGCACATCCTGAAGTAGAAGTGTTTTGACGATGAAGCTGAGGTTTAGGTTTGTGCTTGGGAGAAGGAACTAGGGGGAAGGGTTCTTTTTTTATTTGGGTATGAAAAATGGACATTGGAAAATATCAGAAAAACCAAGACAAAGTATTTTTTCCCCCCTCAGGAAGACTGCATATGAAACACGTGGAAGAGAAAGCCACATATGAAGCCTTTATTTGATGAAGAACCATTTCACTCAGGGAAGTTGATACAACCTCTACAGACACCCTTTGGTACAAATAGAGATAAACCAGGAAGACACTTGACAGAGGAGCAGCTTGTGGCTTATGAAATCAGTCAAGCTGGCTATGATGAGCCAGATCCAGAACACAGAGGAAATTTGCTTAAGTATATCTTTAAAAAAATGGTAACTTTACTGCCTTGGGAAAATTCCCGGAGAACGGGGAACACTGCTAGCACCATGTCAGCTCCTTCAGGTACCAGCAAGGCGGGAATAGCCATCTCTTCCTGACCAACCCCCTTTGCACATCTCAGGAAAGTGTCAAAAAAAAAAAGAGGATGGCTACTGAGGAGGGTTTACCTCCAGCCTGCAACATCTGAAAGCAGCGCCAGCTCCCCCCTTCCCCCTTCTCGAGTCTTTCACCTACTTGGCTGTGGCCCAGAAAGAGCCCGAACAAAAGTGAGAGACCCTGAAGCTCGAAGGCACTCTATAGTTAGAAGCGGCGCTAAGATTAGAGAGCGAGAAGTGTGAGATAGCTGAAAGCCTGTGAATCCTGCTAAGGATAGAAAGTTAGAAGTAGGAGGCAGCCAAACTCGATGCTGAGAAATCAGAAGTTGAGCGCTAAAGTTGGATGAGATCTATGGGTAGGGAACATAGCCTCTTACTGCTCTGGAGGCAAGGTACTGCCTAGCAGCCAAGGATGTTCTGCGAAGCCACACTCCCCGGATCTGATAGCCTGCTTCCTAAAATAGGGATTATAGCACATCTTTTGATAGAATGCGCCATGCACGTAAAGCACCAGCAGACCCGAAAATGTGCTTTTCTTGCCCGTAGCTCCCAGGGAAAGTCCTGTCTCCCTTCGGGGCTCTAGACAGAGCCGGCAGGCAGCCAGGTTGCCATGCGCCCGGGGATGCTCTGACTGACTGCGGTGCTTCCACAGCCCCGAGATCCGCACTGCACAGATCTGCCTCCAGACACAGGCGAAGCCGCCAACTAATGAAAGGGAAGGGGTGAACGACGGTGCCCCTATTGCTGTTACCTCTCACAAGCAGCAAGGAGGCCACACCACCCTCTGAACCCCCTTAAAATATGCCAGTGCAGATCCTCCAACCTGTGTCAAGGCGTATCTCCAGAGCATCTGAAGCACAGAGCATCGTGCCATTGGAAAATGAATCCAAACGCTGTCCTAATCACATTAAACACCAGCACCGTAGCCTGGGAAATGACAGATCTGCGATGAAAAGCCAGGGGGTCTCTCGGATCTCACTGAATCTGGGGACATTGTTGCTCAGTATATCGAAGGGTCTGTAACCATTTAAAACCCACCACAAATTTTAGCAACAGAAAGCAGTGTAGAAGCGAGAGCTCAAAAATTAATTCTTACCAAAAAAAAAAAAAAAAAGCCTGAGAGGTGTGAGATTTTTTTTTTTTTTTTTGCTGGTTTTAATCCCTGTTAAAAATCAAAGCCTGTCAGTCAGCGGCAGTCAAGTACAGCAGGTCAGAGATAACCTGGCAGAGCGGATCAGGGAGGAGAGAAGAGCCCCGTCGGAGCTGGCAGCACGGGCAGACCCAGCAGCCTCCAGCGGCTCCCATAATTAAGAAAGACAGGAGGGAGCGAAGCTCTGTGCGGATGAGAGGAGGCTCGGCGCCACGACCCCGCTCAGCCTCGACCTACGGGGAGCCTCGAGCGGGCAACATATCTCCTCGTGTGGGACGTGTCCTCTGCTGGGGGCAGCTCTGCAGCAGGAGCCCGTGTTGGGTGCGGACGCGGGGCTCGCCGGTGGAGGCCACCCACCTTTTTTTTTTTTTTTTAAGGCGAACAATGCAGCAGCTTTTCAGATCATGGCCAATTAAGCGTTGGCAAGATTGCATAACTTCATCCAAGCTGTGGATGGCCACGACCAGCAGCAGCTGAAAAGTCGCCAAGAAACATGTGGATTTGGGTTGTGAAGGCGAGAAGAGGCGATTTTAACCGTTAAAGTGCAAAAATGTAGAAATAGAGCAACCGGGATAAATTCCAGAGACTAGGAGACGGGAGGCGTGAGTGGAGATAGGAAAAGGCAAAGGAGAATGCTCTGCAGATCTCTAAAGGTAAAGACCCTTCCTTGCCCAGTGGTCCTTTCACAGCTCACAAGACAGGCTTTGGTAGGAAAAGATTTGCAAATTATTATGTGAGTTACACAGAAAATTCCAGTGCGTCGCTCCTCCTTTTATGGGGCTCCATTAGAGGTGTAAACCCACCGAGAGATTCTGTTAAAGGCTTGTGAATCAGTCTGGAGCTGGTAAGAGAAGCCTTGTTGGCAAGTTCTGTCCTTGCTAGCTGAAATTTTAACAAGATGTTTAAATTGTTGACGGAGGCTCCAGACAGTGGATCGGGAAGCGTGATTTGGCAGGTGGGAGAAAGCAAGGGAGAGCTGCCTTTGCTTTTTAAAAATGAAAAACTCGGGACTTCACGTGAACAAACACATTCAAACGCGTCCCACCATTGTGTGAACAGGGAAATATTAGCCCTGAAAGCTCCTTCCTCTCTCGGCTGGCTTCACAGGGTGACTGGGACGTGCCACACGGAGTCCAGCGCTTTAACACGCACTCTGTACTCGTTACAGAGCGGAAGATTCATTGCACATCGTGACAGTCCCCTGCTTTTTCCTCCAAAAGAGGGCATCGGCCCATCTCTGAGGCTACCTTTCTCAGGCAGAACATGCCACGTGGCCTCCCAAAGAGTAGCCTGGGAGCCCATCAGCCCAAACCATTATCATCATGAAGCGATTGCCATCACAGCTGGCTTCCATTGAAGCCACTAATGGTCTTCTTGCATCAGCATCATTTATGTCAGTGTAGGACATGCCACTGCCAAGTTACATGCTTTACAGAAATAGAAGGTTCTGTGGATGAAGGAGCTTAACCCGGAACTTGAGCACGGATCTCCCAACAGTCTGGAAACAGCAAGCACCAAAACGGTCAGCGGAGCAAAGGGGAGAGCTTTCAGTCTCCCTTCTAATTACACTGAGAAAGGAGATCACTTCAGACAAAGGACACGTGCAGAAAACTGGTACCCGAGTGGAGCTGGAGGGAACCCAAGGAAAGCACCTGGCTGTAAAAGCACACAGGTGGCCTCAGAGCAGGTTCTTTTTCCTGAGTGCAACTGCAGGATGTAGGAGGTGGGATCCCAACCACATCATTAGGTATCTGCCTGACGGGCTGCCAGCTGGGTCACCGGATAAGGACACAGGACGGGGGTCTAGTCTATTGCTCCTCAGATGCTTTTATAACAAGTGTAACCGTGTTGTTGGGGTTTGGGAGACACATAATTTTAGTTAACCTCTTCTAGTTTGTTGAAATAACTAGAAAACACCAAAGCAGAGCAGCTCCTTAAACCAGAAAACCAGCTCGTTCCTGTAAGAGCTCACACCCCAAATGGTGTTTGGGTCTCTTCCAGAATAACCAACTAGGATACCTCTACTTAGCTGCTGAGCTAATTCCTGAGTTAATGAGGCAGAAACTCTGTGGAAGGAGCACTTTGTGCTGAAGAGCATTGCCCTTGGCAAGCCTCAGTGCGGCGGAGAGCGCCTGAACCCTGTCTCAGGGTCCATGTCCCACCTGCCACCGCCTGCCACACACAGCTGGGCTGACCCTGAGACCTTCTGTGGGCAACCTAGGTGGCTCTTCCTCACTCTGAACTCATGACAAGGGCCATCCCCACCGGCAGATGCCCCAGGGGAGGGCCAGGGCCATGTTCTGTTTCCTGGAGCACTTTCCATGTGCCAAGGCATGTGCCCCATTAACTCCAGTCACACGTGAACGCTCAGCCCTTCAGATGTGCCCCTCGCACCAAGGAGCATCACACATGCTTTTTTCAAAAAGCAGAGAGAGAGAAAGAGATTGAAGACCAGCTTTGAAAGAAATTAATGACCCGCTGTGGAAATGGCGGTTTAAGTGAATTACCAGCTTCCCACTCTCTGCCCCTGTCATTATTGTCCAACTTTTGCACCAAAGGGCACACTGTCCCGAGGCACCAGTTTCCTTCACTGAACAGCCCTGAGCTCTCCTGCATCAGGCAGAGTCCTTGGAAATGGGAACAACTCCTTTTAAGTGTCACCTGGGGTACCTCTATCAAGCATAGTTTTAGCTAATCACAGGTGTGAAATACAGGCTAGAATCACAGCATTGTCTAGTCTGGAAGGGACCTTTAAGATCATCTAGTGCAACCAAATACATCTATGCCTATGTGAGCATCCATGTATGCTTGGGAAAAGTCTGCTATCCAGAATC
Source organism: Limnodromus scolopaceus (assembly GCA_028565335.1). Lineage (NCBI taxonomy): Eukaryota > Metazoa > Chordata > Aves > Charadriiformes > Scolopacidae > Limnodromus > Limnodromus scolopaceus. The sequence continues at coordinate 854,633 of JAOXNO010000020.1, forward strand.
CTTCGTGCCTCAGCAAATTTAAATGATGATTGTAACAACTCAAAGGCATCGAAACGGGCAAGGAACAAAGCCAGTGCTAAGACCTTGATTTAATTTTGGAAAAATCAAATTTCCAGTTGCACTAAGAGGCAAAGTAAGTACCTTGGGTCTCGCAAAACCCCACGAATCAGATTTTGGTTTTGTAAAGCCGTACCTAAAACCAGAAGTATTTTGAATATAAATTCCAAAGTTTGGAGTAGGATTAGATAAAATATTCTAATGTAAGCCCACGTCTAGTTAATGGATAGAGTTCTCCCTCAGTATTTATCTTTCCGCTGCTCCTTCTTTATCGCTACTTGATCCCCAGCTAATCTCTACTTCATAACCGAATGTTTTCTGTGCATATCTTAATCAGCTCTGCCTTCCAGGTCAGAGATCAGGGCATATATTTTCAAAGGGTATTCCAGACTAGAAGCAGACACTCGATTGTTAGGGTGGCAGTATAAATCATGGATGGGGAGAGAAGCTTTCTGGCTAATTCTCAGAGATATGCAAATGATAACTTCTGCTTGCTGCATGTTTACAATGCAATAACCATAAATGGAGATAAAATACGCAAAGCCCGTGTCCCGCGGGGGGGGTGGGGGGCACTGGTCTCAAATTATGGATGGCTTGAAAAAGAACAGATAGTTTGCAATAAATATCTAAACTTTCAGGTCAGGTTTTGGTTCTTTTTTTTTTTTTTTTTTCCCCAGTCTTTCTCCAGCAACACAATACAAGGAAACCGCACAGGAACAGCTGGATCCCAAACATCCCTGTTTTCAGAATACAGGCGGCAGGGTAGGGGCTCAGTGCTGCTCTGGGGGCTGCTGGGGGCTTCTGGAGCACGGAGCGGAGCCAGCGCCGTGGGAGGGCTGGCGGGCTGTTAAAAGGGGAATCTCTGCCGTTCCTGCAGGGCCCTCCAGCGCGGGTGCCACTCCGCTCCCATTGAAGTCACTGGGAGTTTGACTTCAATGGAGCAGAGTTAGGTTAATGCTGAATGTTTTGGAAAACGCCGTTCCTGCTTGCCAGCCTGAATCCTCTGAGATCTTCCCATCATTAGTTTAATTCAACCATAAATGTTTGGAACAGCAGCCAAGGGATTAAAATGATCAGCAAAGTCAATTGCTTTGTTTGTAAATGTTCTTTCACTTAGTTTTCTGCCATGTAAAAGTTGTTCTATGAACCTTGTTTTGACTCATTTAAACGCCATTTAGGAATCCTGCAGGAAAGACGGTATTTGTGATGTCAGTGTGATATCTTCTGCCTAAAAAACATCATGAACTTCCAGTAGCTTGTCCCACATCAGGCTGGTAGTGATTTTTATTTCTTATTTCTTATTTATTTTTTCGTCAGAGTTAGGTTGATGGTTGGACTAGATGATCTTTAAGGTCCCTTCCAACCTAGACGATTCTATGATTCCATGATTCTGTTTTACAGGCGTGTGAAGTCCTCATATTTCAATAAAAAGTTGACGAAAACAATGCCAGGGTTTTGTTCTTTTTCCAGAGTTTTTGAAGATGAGGACACCGAAGCTTTTAGAAAGGCCTGGCATAGCATTTCTGGAAAGGTACATTAGCCTGCTTTTGCATTTCAGCATTGACTTAGTCTCAAAACCTCACATGTATTTTCCTACTCTGAGGCTCAGAGAGAAATAATGAGCAGGTGGAAATGCCAAAAATTATCTGAAATGAAAAAAAAAAAAAAGGCTAATTTTAACTGCTATTCAGAAACCTGCAGAGCTGGGTCCAGGTGAGATTATTCTTGGTTTGGATTCTGTTAGAAACTGCTACATCTTTATCCGGTGGGGAGCCTCTGCGAAAGATGCCGCCCTCCTCCTGCAAACCATTCAGGGCCGTGGTCCTCAGCCACCCCACGCTCCTGCTGCCCTCGCTGATGGTGCTTCTGGTCGTGCAGAGCAGCTCGGGGCAGCAAGTTATGGAGAAGAAGGGTTTTTTCTTTCCCCTCCTTGTTCTTTCTGAAGGAGGGATGAGCCGGACGATCCTCTCGTTGGCTTTAGGATGGACAACTGCACCCTGAAACGCCAGGTTGCATTTCCCTTAAGTACAGCCCCCTGTTCTGCAGAGGGATGTCAGACCTCCCCTTCTTCATCATCACCTTCCACTGCGATCATTAAATGGCAAACGTGGCTCGCAGCTGGGCCAAAAAGAAAAAAGCTTTAAAAGCAGAGGCCTGAGAAAGAACCTGCCGCTCCCCGGTTTCCTTTCCACTTGCCGCGAACGCTTCGCAGCCGGTTGCCATTCCCCACTCTCTTTGTGATTGATAAATGTGCGTTTGTGCACAGGTGATTTTTCCACCTCTCTAGTCACACCAGCTACTATACCTCCCATCGAGGTAATGGAGAGCATCCACGGCTTATCTCTGAGCAGCACATTAAACAAAGCAACATAATGAGCTGCATTTTGTTGAGGGCTCTCCAGGTCCCCCAAATCCTTCTCAAATGTTATTGTTTATAAAATGTTTGATAAAAAATAAATGATGCTTTCAATTTAAACAAAACCTCACACTGTTACCGGTTTTAATAACAGTTTTGACAGATGAGATTTTCATCATCTGTTTTTTCTTTGTAAAGGCTTCTTCAATAAACTAAAAATGCTTTAAACTAACAGATGTGACTATAAAGTAAGGCTGAGCGTGAGACATCAGGAGCTGAGGTTTGTCAAATGCTACAATATATAAATTAATTCCTAGTTTAAGCTTCCACTGAGCATTGGAACATCTATTTTCCCCTGCTGTTGGCTACCGAGTGGTTAGCTGACCTCGCGCAGGTTTCACACGGGGAGAAAAACCGAGCTTGAGAAATCCATACTTGTAAAATGAACATTATATATGTGCTTTGGGCACGAAATAACACACCAATTTCTTGACGGTAAGGAAGAAATGTGAAGCCAGAACTGGACACCTGATGACGGTCTGGTATCCGTCAAAGGGATGCATTTTTCAGCTCCCTTAATTCTGGGCACTTTTAAAATTCGGGCTAATTATCTGAATGCCGAATTAGGAGCCTGGAAGCCTGGTTTTAGGCAAGAATTTCCAAACCTGCAGCCTGATTTCCTCCCTAACATTCCTCCACCTTTTCTTCAGGTCTGATCTATTTAGCTTTTCTTATGTTACAAACCTTTCCAACAGGCACCCCAGAATCAATTTGGGGGAACGCTGATGCTTGAATAACTGAAAAGCTTTGTAGTTTTTATCTGTGAAAAGTTCAGAAATTAGAATTTCCAATGATACCCCGTTCGCTGTAAACAACTTACATTTACTGATGTAGAGAGGAGTTTTGCTTCGTTTAATGGGCTTTAAGGAATGCAATTTTTAAAGCTCGATTGCTTGTAAACCCTAATACTGTTTGGTTTTAAAGTTCTGCTCTTATTATTCTTACGCTTTGCGTGTTTTTTATCAGTCCTGCTTCTCTGAGGAGCGGAGGTTCTGCTCCCTAACGAGGACCTGCACGTGGCCACGTCCCTCTGCGCTGCCGGCGCTGGGTCTTAGGTTTTCTTATGTGCAGATAAACTAGTTATACAATCCGGCCATTATTTCAGCTATGTCTCCAGATTTTACTGTAATGCAAAAAATACTAAGTACGACACAATGGGGTCTTGCCTCACGACTACGGTTCTTAGGTGCTGCGGCGATACAAAGGCATGCATAAATGAATTAGTAATAGCCACAAGGGTGATGGTATGGAAATATATCAGCTTGGGATAGGGAAAAAAAGGGCGGATGAAACAAAAGTACTGATGTCATAAAAATTCACAAATAAAATTATTTGAGGGTATTGATTTGAGAAGTGAAAACTTAAAGAGGACTTCCGAAGAGGAATTTTCCAAAAGACACAACCCCTCTGAGATCTCCGCTGTCAGAGGCAGACAAGGTGCAACAAGGACGAATTCTCCATCCGAGGAGCCTTGGATATTTATGTAGATTCTTGAAAAGGTACATTATCCTTACTTTTATTTGATGTTTCATTACGGAGTCCCAGAAACTCCCCTGAAATAACTCCTCGCTGTTACAGTTTTTATACCTTGATATCGCTCTATCTCAGATTCTCTTTTCAAACTCGGAGCGCCGTTCATTAAATTCTTTCTTCTATGGAGCCATAAATGCAGTAATCTAGATCCTGATAAAGGCTTTAAAGTTATCCCATAGGATACTTGCGGTTGGAACTGATGGAACATTAGTGTCAAGGAAGCATATTATTTGAGTCTCAATATAATTAATAAACCTTTTCTCTCCCCCACAGGAATGTGCTAAATCTCCGAGTCTTGTTTGTGTTAGGCAAAAGATTTAGTTACCTCTAACAGAAAAGAGGAGAAAAAAAAAAAAGATGAAAAAGGCTTTAAATATTTAACAGTTTAAACCCTACATAAATTGGAGATTTGAATAAAAAATCAGCCCAAGTATATTTGTATGAAACTGGTGAACAGAAGGAATATACATGCTCAGAGGAATAGATTTTATGCCAAACATCAATCAATCCCAGCTCCGAAGCCTATTTATAATACTGTGGGGGTTCTGGACGGTTGCACTTCACACTGTGAGGACCAATCCATGACATTATCTGTTGAACAATTGAAGTCTTTACAAATAATTAAAACTCTGTTTGAAAATGGAGATATTTTCCACAGCTTTTGTGTCCATGCACCGGATCATAGATATTTGAGTGTGTAAATAATGACTAGTTAATGTCGAGAGCCTGTAGCATATTTGCCTTGTGATACTGCTTTCTGCTGTGTCTTTCTCTCTATCTATTCATCCCTTGGCACAAATATGTATTTATTTCCACCTTTCGCTTCCCTCTCCCCTCACCTCCATCCAGGGCAACCGAGTGCTGTTCCAGACCCCGAAGCAAAAGAAGAAAAATCATTTTTTCCCCTGCCTTTGCAACCTCCTGTCCCCCTCCCGGACCCCTCTCTCTTCCTCCTTCTTGTCGTAGCACCATGTTTTCCAATCATTTCTATGTCCTCTGGGTCTGTTGGTAGTGCCAGGCCAGGCCCCACTCGGTTGCCCTACTTACACCTCCGAAAACTAGGGCTAACGCTGCCCAAGTGCACGTTGTCAGAGGTGAGAGACTCATGAGCGAAGAAATGGGTTGAGAATTGCACAGATTGAGAAACGCCTCGGCTGTTGTTCCCGCATGATGGAGGTGTTGGTTGCCGTTGCATGGGTGTTTCACGGTACCTCATTCCTGCCCTGATTTCCTGAATTTAATCAAGGATACCTGATCACCTTCCTGATGAGGGGAAGCTATGGAGATGAGGCCAGGGCTTTGCCCATTGGCACCAACCAAGCCAATAAAAAAACCCCAAATAGCAGAACTTGCCATCTTGTTGTCGATGGCACCCATTCTGCACAACTCCGTGGTGCTCCAACATGCCACGTCGCTCCCTTCAGTGAGGGACCTGCAGATGGGTGGCAAAGGTTCATGGCAGGTTAAGGTGGCCGTGACTCTGCTTTAGTATTTAGAGACTACAGCTACATCATGTGGAATAACAGGGATGTAATGCAGCGTGAGATCCGTACATCAAAACAAATGGTGCTAGGGATCCAATATCCATACATTATACATATATCTATACATACGTATATACTATACCTACCCCTATTATCTCAAACATAGGGGTATGGACCAAATGCCCACAAGTGACTGGAGCGCATCACCAGCGCTCCTGGATCACATCTTTATTTAAATCCTAACAATAGCGTTTCCAGGTTCCAAGGTCACCAAGAAGCGCTAATGTCCAGCCAGCAGATTGACTTTAGAAGCCCTCTGTGTGGTGGGGAAGACGAGGGAGCTCACTCATCAGCAGAAGGTGAACATCATCACAGAATCACAGAATGCTACGGGGTTGGAAGGGACCTCTGGAGATCATCTAGTCCAACCCCCTGCCAGAGCAGGGCCACCCACAGCAGGTCCCACAGGAACGTGTCCAGGTGGGGTTTGAATGTCTCCAGAGAAGGAGACTCCACCACCTCTCTGGGCAGCCTCTGCCAGGGCTCTGCCACCCTCACAGGAAAGATCTCATCTAAACCTCCCTTCTTTCAGTTTAAAATCATTCCCCCTCACAACACATCTTCCTTCCAAGGGAGGTGAGTTCAGGGGTAAGAACAGGGGTGGATGTCACAGGGAGGCGGTGAATCCTCACGTATCCCCGCACACTGTGCTCTGGACACTGCCCTGCACAAAAAGCCATCATTTCTCAAAACTTCTCAAGGATGGGCTTATTCTAAACATGAAATTCATTGCCCACAGATTAATGAAACCTTTCACTGCTTGCAGTAAGTCAAGTGCTCATATACCTTTGCCTGGACCGGGGCCTGAGTCAACAATAAAAAGAAAAATAAACTACCTGTCAAATCAAACACGTGTGAATTTCTTGAGGCTACATTTAGTAATTGGTTTATAGGACTCACATTCCAAATGAAACCTTCTAGAACTTACTTAAATTTTAAAAATAGTTTCAATTATTTTAATATTTTTCTTACTAGTGTTCCTTGCTTTATAAGCAGCGCCCATCCACGGTTAAAGCATCCAGATGTTTTAACTAAAGTTCAACTATGAAACAGAACAAAAATAAAAAACCCCACGGAACGCTTGCCAGATAGCTCAGGCACATCTGTTCAGAAAAAATACCATACTCCTTCAAAATAATAACAGCAACTACCATTTTCAAGCATGCACGGGATTAAAATAAAAACAAACATGGTTCTGTGCAGACGATGAAGAATTGGAAAGCTGAGATTCTGCCCTGGAAATAGAATATCATTTCTGTCGTGTCCCCCCCCCGCCTTGAACTAGGGAAAGATAAGTCTATAAAAGTATATAAAATATACTTTTTTTTAAGTATATGAAATAAAAGTGGTGGTGGCCAGTGTGCTGGATGCAACATGTGGGTCACCACCCCATCCCACCCGGCCAGCAGCTTCCTCAGGGTGTTGCCTGCGTCACAAAATCAACCTTGGATGACCCTGGCAATCCAGGTAAGGCCCAGCACCTCTGTTGAACACCTACAGGACAAAGGAGAGGTGGTCATCTCCTTCCTTTGGGTTTTAAGGACCCAAAGCTGAGGTGGTCCTCTCCTCGCCTTGGGTTTTAAGGGGGCTTTGGGTCCTTAAAACCCAAGGCGAGGAGAGGACCACCTCTTTTGGGTTTAAGGAGGAAAGACAAAGTCTTGCAGATTGTTGTCTTGCCTTTAAGCACCTAAAGGCTTCAACAATCTTAGAATCATAGAATGGTTCGTGTGGGAAGGAACCTTAAAGAC
>JAOXNO010000020.1:862030-898190 GCA_028565335.1 Limnodromus scolopaceus
CACAGCTTCTCTGGGCAACCTGGGCCAGGCTCTCACCACCCTCACACCAAAGAATTTCCTCCTGAGATCTCATCTCAATCTCCCCTCTTTCAGTGTCAAACCATTCTCCCTCGTCCTATCCATGATGTACCCCCTGGGGAACCAGTTCCTTCACTGCTGGAGTAACCACTTTCCAAACAGCCTCGCAAACACACTGGAACTAAAAGGTTGCACCCATAAAAGTAGAGCTTCAGCATTTCTCCCCTGCCCAAGATGTGGCTCCCTAGTCTCCGTGACGCCCTACCAGAAAGCAGACAGGCTTTGCTAAACCCACCCTGGTTCTTCTCTACCTCGCAAACAGCTCATTATTTTTATTCCAGATTTTTTTTCCTGCCCAGGAGAGCCGGTGGCGAGGCCAACCGCGGAGCTGGCTGCGCGCGCAGAGCAGCAGGGGGAGCTCAGACATCCCATTTGGCTCTCTCCAAATGTCAGTCCTTCAGACCTTCTGAGCAATTAAACAAAATTTAGCGTGAATCAATCATACAGACACGAGGGTGTAAAATAATGAAGATAGATGTTGTTTAAACCCTTGTAAGAGTTCCTGCCTGAGCTAGATATCATCCTGAGTAGTATTAGATTATCCCAGTGACCTTAGAAGCGTTCGAGTGTCCACATCAGCAGGTCGAGGTAGGAGGGAGCACGTGGCACCGTGGAGCTCCGTTAGGTCATTTCCCTCCTGCTTTTGGTTCCTTCTTTTTTCAAGGTAAGTCCTTCCCCCGAGCGCTGCGGGCAGGGTGGGGATGTACGGAGTGCCTGGCTGCAGGAGGAACGCTCGCTGCTCTGGGTCTTTCCTACCAGTGAAATAAATCTTTTGCTTTGAGAGTGAAAATCCTGCTTAAAAAAAACTCTTCCCAGATGTGGGACCAATATATTCAGTTTCACCTAAAGTTCCTGAACGCGACGGCCGCTCACGCCTGTTTCCTCATCTGCGCTTCGCAGAGGAAACAGGTGGGTTTAAAGCCCTCTAAAGACACCAAAGCGGTTCTTTACAAAGTGACTTGCAAAGCAAAAATGAAAAAAAGATTATTTTTTTTTTCCCAGGGATTTTTGAGCATATGAAGCACAAAAATAATCACATAAATGGCGCAAAGAAGGAAAAAAAAAAGGTTTTAGGCTAAGTCAGCAATCCAAAAGCAGCCTCCGCGCTCCCTGCTGCTTCGCCCCCACGTCACAGGCTGGATTTCAAGGGCTATTCTGCTTAGTGGTGGCCAAAGCCAAGACCTTCAGTCCCTACAGACTGCAGGAAGCTGGACCGCAAACCTTGAGATGTGGGCAGGTGATGCCACTCAGGAAGAACTAAACATGCAACACGTTTTTTTTAACAAATAAGGACAAAAATAGGTAATATAGGAGAATAGATATGGCAGCAGCTTGCCAGGGCACTGAGGGCACTGATGGGCCACCTGCCCATGCTCCCCCTGCCACGGGTCACCCTGTCCCCAGGGCCATCACCTGCTGCTCCTGGTCTGGCTCCCTGGGGGGACCTGGCTGTCCCACCATGCCTGAGGCTGTCTCATGGGGGCTGGAGCTGCCAGGGGTCCCCCATGGGTGCTGCTCAGCCTCCACCTCTCCCTGCTCCCTGACACACACAGGCTTGAAACACTCCATGTGTCTCCCAGACCGACCAGAGAGGTCTTCTGGAACAGGGAGATGTCCGTGTCATTTACAGATGTTTCCCTCCTCGGCTGTAGCTTAAATAAAATAAATAATGAAATGAAAAATCTTGGCTCTTCTATAACAATCCAGATCCGAATTTTCCCCTCTAGGAAGACACATGTGGGATGGAGGAAGAAACTCCAGTGGCATCTTACTTTCTTCCTGACCTGTGCTAAATACCCAAGTGCTTTTGGAACAGTCAGAGAAGAGCACTTGTGACCCTAGACCAAGTGATTAAAGCCCTTTGTTTAGACAAGGCTTTGAGTTGGGTTTTGCACCAAAATCCTATTATAAACTCCATAAAGTTCTTTAGAATTTTCATTGAGAATTCTTGGTATCAGAAAAAGAAATACCCCTGGGAGCAGTGACCAGGATTCAAGTCGGGGTCTGTGGCCCTAACAGCTGAGCCCAGAACATCCTTGTCCTTCTGCTTTCCTCATCCTCCACCTCCTGCACCCTCCTGCCGAAAAACACGGCCAGCGGGGGGGAAGCGGGGCCCGGAGGACAGCCTTGATTTCGGAGCGTGCTTCTCTGCACAGCTCCGGGCCATTTTACGCCGAGTTTTGCAGCGGGCTTGGCTTCAGGTGCACATTGCACATTTCACCGGGGATTCGGTTGTTTTGTCTTGAGCTGAAACAAAAGTGGCATAAAGTCAGCTTAATTTCTGCGATTTCGCTAATGTGGTGGGAAAAGAGGAAACTGGCTTCTTCCTTGGAAGAAATGCTGATGCTCTTTCATAATTTCTATAATGACATTTGATATTACGGTGATGAGTGCCTTAGAAATACATATGATAATCATTATAATCAAGCACATGTGTCTGGAGAGTGTAATAGGTACATTCTATAAATTGGAAAATAAACATGTGTTAAGGAATGACTTCTAATATTAATTTCCATTTTTAGAAAGCAAGGTCCCGGTTCCAACAAGGGATTAAAGAGCCAAAACGGGACTTTGAAGGGGATAGATGCCTAAATCCCAAATCGTAATCCACAGCCCTCCTGCCCAGTTGCCGCTCACCGGGAAGGCGACTAAGCTCATTTGGTGACTCAGTTTGCAAAGCGCTCCAGTTGCTCGGCCACCAAAAATTCTCCCCAAGGGCGGTATTCCCCTGGGTGGGGACCCCAAGGAGTGGGGACTGTCACCTCCTTCCCTTTGTCGGGGGCTCCAGAAGCACAACCTGACTTTCCTCCCGGGCTGGAGCCGAGTTTTCCTCCTCTGGTTAGATGCTGATGTACAAATATGCCGCTGCGCATGCAATTTAGCAGTAAGTAATTGGAGGCCACTTGTAAAAACCAGTTAATAATGATAAGCACCAGCCCTTCCTCACCTCCACGCTCCTGACGGAACGCCACAGACAGCAGCAGAATTACTGCGGGACAAAAGTAGGGCAAGGCTCTGCTGAATGAGGCACATCGCATTCTTTCTGAATGGAATAAAAGCAAAATATCACTTTATGGACCTCTCAGGCAAGTCCAACAGCTGTTGTAAATCAGAGTAACCCCACTGGCTTCAGTGGATCTACTGCAATTTATAGCAGCTGGGAATCTGGCCTCGCGTTCCCCAGATAGGTACTGGATTTTACCATTAGCAGTTTAATCCTGTAAGTAGGGATTTATTACAGAAAGGAAAACATGAATAACTGTGAACAGAATGAACAATGTTGTAGTTTGAAACGAGTAAAAGAACAACACTAGAAGGTGCATAATAACTCTGGAAAAACCAAAACGAACACAGGGAAGGCTGAGCAGGCAGCTCTGGGGTTATTTGGCCTCCTGAACTGTGGAATTTAACTCTACCAAAAGCCCCTTGGCCCTCGACTGGAGTGTCGGGAAGATGAAAGACGCTGTGCCTCTCCCACACTGCACAGCCTATTGATTTTATAAGTCATCAATGTATATTGTCTGTCTATACTATTAACAGGACAAGCAGGAGGTGCACATAGTCATTTGAGTGCATAAGCCAGTTGTCCCATGCTGTGCCCTATGGGAAGCCACTGATTCTTACACTTGGAGCAGGGACAATGCAACTTAATCAGAGTGACAGGAAACAGGCAGCAATTACAGTGTGCAGCTACATCTGCTGGGTTCCACTTCACTGAAGGAAGAGTTATCTCAATTTTAATGTACATCCCTTTTTCATGTTTCATTTAACCTCTGCTGTATTATTAAACACATCAAAATATAATGACAGTCGTTAAAAAAGAAAAAGAGAACATTTTGGAAATTTTGGACTCTCCCCCTTTATCTGTAATTTAACGGTATCGGTTTTACTTTCCTGCAACATTCTGCAGCAGTGGAAGTCTAATTTAATATATAGTTCTGTTTGTTTTAAATAGCAAGTACAGACCCGATCCTACTCCTTGCCAAGTCAATGGCAAAATAACTACCGACTCACTGACAGCGAGATGTGACCTGCTGATACCAAGTCTTATTAATTTAGACGGCAGAGTGAAGCCTCCCCAACGGTTTGCTCGTTTTCCCAAATTGTGTTACTAACCTTGAAAGGCTCTTATTGTTAGCATTTAACTGAATTCTTAAAAGCATCTGCATGCATCCTGCGGGTGCGAGCAGCCAGGATGGGATCCCACCTGAGCTCCACCGACCACCTCAACGCTCACATCAGCTCCCACCTCGCACTCGGGGCATTCATCAACTCAGGTCAGATACCTCCACCCACACAAAGGATAAGCCAGAAATGTCTTCATCTTAGTAGGAGATACAAAGCACAACTCAGGAATCACTGGGACCAAAGGTTTTGGGTCTCAAGTCTGTGTGAAACACCATAAATCTCAGCTGCGGGGTTTGGTGCAACCAAGGTTTGGGTCTACCAACGTGGCATGAGGCCGGAAGGGTTTTTCCCTGTCTCCTGCCCAAGAGCTAGGGGGATTGGTAACAATTCTGCACCCAACCATGTGCCTAACTCAGGGTGTGCAGGTGATTCACCTCACCAGCCCACCTGGGTAGTGGGAAAAGAGGCAAGACTGGGGTCCTCCTCACATCCCTGTGGTTCAGGAGAAGAACCACTCAGGATGGGAGCCCAAAGGTGGAGAACGGCTCCTTCAGTTCTCCCCACCCCATGGAATTTGGTCACAAGATGGCCCTAAGTAAATAACACCATTAAATATTTTTAATAAAGTGCTTAAATGCGTTCAGGCACCTGCTAAGAACCTTCTTATTGTTAATGATTTACCATTGTCACTAAAAATAGCCTTGGAGGGTTATTATATCCAACCTGCCCCAAACTTTCAGAAATATCCTTTCTGGTCAGACATTAATTTGTTTCTTATTTTTATACCATCTTCCAATAGATGTTAAATACTTCATATTGCTGTACAACTTACCTGTGTAACGTCTCGACTGCGCCACTACTCTGATTTACCACCCGAGAGCTGCTATCAAGACTCGGTGCTTCTTCCTCTATGGCTTATCATTAACTACCCCAATTATATCATTTGAGCTTTACCCAGGAGCGTGTCCCCAGGCCTTTGTGACAGCCTGCTCTGCCCTCGGCTCCTCCCGGCTGCTCCGCTCCGGCTTTCAGCTTCCCCTGGCTGCTCCTCAATTCATGCTTCTGCTCGGTTTGGTTCTTCATTCCGCAGCCTACCGAGCGTCACCCGCTTGTATCTGCTCCGTCAGGTATAAAAGTCATTTGTAAAGCCAACAAAAGAGCAAGGCTCTATCTCTTGAGTTGCCCAGTGTCATCTTTTATCAGCATGTATCTTCTACATCCGGCCAACATCGCCTGTAATCACTCCTCAGCTTGGGAGAAACCTCACTAAAACCAACTTCTCCGGGTCAGCAGGGACACTTTCACACTTCTAACTGGTGCGCACTGGTCTTTGCAGAAGCAGAGCCTCCTGTGCTAAGTTCTCCAGGACCAAGGCTGAGTTTATTCGCGTAGAAAAGTAAGAACAAACCAAATGAGCACGATGATGCCATTGCACTAATTATTACTTCTTGGTAACAATCCTAGAACTGGATGCAGAATAATCCTACAGGAATATATTGTTATAATTTATTTATCTAATATTTTGTTCGCTGAGGGAGGCATACCAGTTGTGCGGCTTAAGGCAGATTCTCCACCAATGACATCTACACTGAATTCAAAGGAAATCAGGTGATCTACCTCCCTGAAGGACCTCACCCTCTGCTCTGCAGACACTCCCAGCAAGTCTTTCCTCTGTGGAGACCACACAGTCCTTCAAGGCCACCGTATTGCACGCAAACCTCTGAATTATCACACGGGCAGCTCTGAGAGGCTACAAAATCAGTTCACTTCAAACGGGCAGCTCTCTCGCCACAGAGGAGGGAGGCGTTTTGACGGATACCGGCATGAGAAGTCAGCATGGCTGCAAGTGAAGCTCTGACTGAAGCTGCAGCCAAGAATGCAGTGGCATAAATAACTCCATGGCTACGGTCTTGGTAGATACAGCATGAGTGAGATGCTGCCTCAAAGGTAAGCCTGGGTTAGAAACCTCCCTAGAAAAATCCCCAGAGTCCTGGCCACCTTTAGGCACTACGCCCACAAGTCCCATCCATGAGATGTTTCCAATGCAGTCCTCGTATAAAGAAGTGATCCAACAGCACACTTGACTTGGAGGTCTTGGGAGGGAAGTCTACACCTTAATGGAGAGCAAGCTGGCTTCTTACCGGGGCTGCACAGACTGCTAAGGGTTTCATTATGGCCCCTCTGTGGAGGACTTTCTAGAATGGGATTTATCCCAGTGCACAATTATCTAGTCCCGACGTTCTTCATCTGGTTGTAAACCTGCTGTGTTGTGAAAATGATGGAAGGCTGATGACCATCCTGGCTGGAGGAAAGCTCTACCCTTCCTGGTGGACAGTCAGACAGGTAGGTGATGCAGTCACACCTGGGCAGAGCAGTCAATGCTTCTTCCTACTGTGCCTCACCCCGTGAAGCTTGTGGAGAGACCTTCTGTGAATGGGGACACAGCAGCAGATGGGTCTGGCTGAAGTGCAAGGTGACACAGGCTGTGCCGTAAGATTTGCTGGGACTGGTACTCACTGCCCCAAGGTAGAGACTGGTACTCACTGCCTCAAGGCGCTCCCCGTTGGCAGAGGTTTCAAGGCCAGGGCATCCACCATGCCCAGGAGAATGCCCATGATGTTCTCAAGATTTCCTCATCAGCATCCCAGGGGGACCTCAGGGCACTCCTAGGGTTAGACAGTGTGGACAATGGACCAGTTTGCCACTAAGGACACTATTGCAGGGTACATCATGAACAGATATTGTGTATAATTTGCAGAGGGAATTGCTACCAAAAAAAAGCAAGTGTGTACATGGAATATTGTGCTCTGAAATTCTGTTGTGCAGTTGTGGTAAATGCAGAAGCACTTCCAGGCCTGGGGACACCCTCGGAACCTCTGGGCTCTCACAGGCCATGCAGCATGCGGGTGTTAGAACCCAGCACCGTCAGGGTGATGACTTTCCTCCATTTACTGCTCTCACCATCCGGCACGGCTTTCTGAAGTGCAGGCAGAAAGCAGCTCAGCAGCAGGTGAATCGCTGCAGCTGCACTGATGTAAATGTTCTCCTTTGTTGTGGAACCAAGACGTGCCAGGATTCATGCCGCAGGATGGCAGGTCTCCCCTCGCCGCAAACCAGCTTTTCTGACACTCAATTTTACGCCTGAGCTTCCAGTCCCTTTTCTCCATTTTCTGTTGCATTTCATATGGACCTTGGCCATGGCCTTTTCAAGAAGGGAGGGGATTGCCCCAAATTTTCTCAATGTTTTTTATTTCTAGTTTTGGAGGAAGACTTCTTCCTCCCTCCTGGAAGACAAGAATCCTCGGATGCACGGTGAAGCTTAAATGATACATCACCTAAGCCTCCAGGTTGATTACGAGTTACTTGGAGATGATTACAGCTCCCAAAAGTCTTACCCAAAAGGTTACTAATAATGTCTGACCATTAAAAATCAGATCCGTTCTACCAGTTTAAATTAAGGGCATGAAGTTTGAGAAGAAGAAATAATTATCCATTCTGATGTGTTCTCCGTGTAAATCCCCAGTCCTGCCTGCTGCCGAATTCTCCTTCCCCGGGAGGCAGGGCACAGCCAGGGACAGAATTCTCACCTACTCCATGACTACCTCCATTTTTTTTTGCCTGCAGCCTAGTCATGCATCTAATTAAGAATCACTGGTTTACATGTGAAAACCTCAAACTAGCTTGTCTAACAGAAATTGCAAGTGTTAAACCAAGATGATACTTTTAAGCTGTAACCTAAACAAAATATATGAAAGGAACTGCTCTGTCTGGGAAACAATGAAGACACCAACCGGAGGGGGTAATCAGCATTTGAGGAGTCTTTAATCTAACAAGGACATCTTAAGTGAAGTTGCCTGCAAAAAAAGGTTATGTGCGATTGCCAAACACCTACCCATATTCAGAGGATTCCTCTAAAGCACCGCCCGTTAATTGGAAGGAAGTTGGAAAGCTTTCTATCAGGATCCTATAATAAGCTTCATTAATATGGGGTACAGTGGTGTACTGCATATTAATAAAAAGGCAGCCTATGATAACTAAAGGGTGAATAAATTAAGAAATACACGGTCTATATGCGGTACAAACGTCTAACCTGGCACTCTTTTATATCCATGTGCTTGTAAATACGGATAAGCGAGCGCACACCAGTAAGAGACGCAAAGATGTACGGGTAACTGAGGCAAGAGAGGCTCAGCTGGAGGTGTTACGATAAAAGCAAACAGCCTGCAGAAATGGAAGTCCCATTTTCTGAAGACTTTGAGAGAGCAGAGCCTAAAGAGCTTGTCGGTTTGGGACAAATGACCCCTAACTTGTAATAAGTACTGCTAAGAGCATAACTAAAAGAATCACTCTGTTGAACAAGACCTTAGATTAGATATGAATTATTCCATTTTCATTTCATTTAGTTTGATTTTCTCTCTATTTCCTATTTTCTAAATTAAATAAACCTTGCTTGATTTAAGATAATTTGCCTTTACTGACTATTACTTAAGGATAAGCATTGCGAAGCCATTCCATGAGAGGAGGAAAACAAAACCACCAAAATTAAGGTTTAGCGAAACCAAAGTAAAGCAGATATCCGAGTGAAATACATGATGAAAGGTGAGTTGTCTACGCCCCAGCCCCAACAGCTGTTCTGAGTCCAGGGAGGTTCTGGATGGAAAAGAAATAGGGGAAAATCTTAAAATGAAGGCGGTAGCTACCTGTGTCCAAAACCGACCATCTACAACCAGTGTGGAATAGATCTCGTTCAATTATTTCCTCCCTTTCTCAACATCTGACATCGCTGCCACATTGTACCGCTCTACACCCATACCCACCGCTCGTTTTACTGCCATCAAATAAATAACAGAATTATCTCGCATTTCCTGCCTACGCGCTGAAGAGAGATTTGTGATTGCAACATCCCTCGCCCTCCAACTAAACACAAATTTCCCAGGTATTTTATACTGGCTGAGAGCTTTCTGCAGCACAAGGATGAACAGCAGCGCTGGGGAGGGAGTCACCTACGGGCTGGTGGGAGTAACCCGGGGAGGAGGAGCAGCAGTTTTGGTGTAGGTGAAGGTTTGGGGAGAACAGCATCTGCTTCCATAGATGTACTGCTCTCCATGCGCGGAAGATGTGGCGGGTCCACAAACCCCACTGCTGGGAGAGGGATGTCTAAAGAAGGTCAGAGGTTGTAAACACAGTATGTAAATGGTCATTGTGAGGGCGTGTTTATGGGGAAATAATGCCTAGAGGTGAGGAAGACAGAAGGGAATGATGGAGATAAAAATGGTCTTCTGTGTGGGAGCTGCAGGCTCACAGGCTGCGAGAGGCGATGTTTGCAGTCTCAATATGCAGTACATCTTTAAGAACTAATCTGGCTTTGACCAACGCACAAGCTCTTCCAGTGGCTCTACAGACACCATCGAGCTTCCTTTGCGCATCCTATGCTTAAAAATTTTATAAGCTGAGCTACTTTTGTATTTACAGATAGTACAGCAACAGGGACCCATAACCAGCAGATAGAGTTGGATGATAACCCCTTTTTCTTAGGGGTTATGTGAAGAGATTATGAGCTTCAACAATTTCACTGCCTTGTTTTATTTCTACTTTATACTGCAGTTGCATCTGGAAATCAGAAAATTCAGTTTTAAAAATAAGAAAGGGAGAGATAGGGGAGCAGAGGAGAGAGGAGGAAAGCACGAAAAAAGATAAGAAATTAAGCAAGTTCAACTGGACGTGGTAAGTTGCTTATTTTGCTTGACCTAATCACAGAGGTTTCCTATTAATATCCGAAATCTGAATGCAATTTTACTCCTTATTCTCTCATTACTTCTTCCTGTTTCCAGAGAGATGGGCAGCAAAGCATCTTTCTGACATTGCACCCTCAACCCCATGAAAATCTTTAACAGATTAATGTCCATAGTCTCGTATCTCTTTAGTAGCTGCTAATCTATGCAAAGCAAACTGGTTTGGATTTACCTAGAACATCATTGCCCACCCTGTAATTTGTAACTGCTGTTTGCAGTGACAGAAACTCTTAATCACGCTACAGGCTAGTGATATACCTTAAAACTCATTAAAAGCAGCAAACTTTTTAAGGGCAGAACACCAGGAGCAGCTAACCACCTTGGCAGCTCCATTCTCAACATATTTTTTCCGCGGGACGATTCTTTCTAGGGATTATCGTCCCTTGCACCGTGCTTCTTACCTGTGTGAAGAGCCGTTCGTTGGCTTGGATCCATCCATCTCCTCTTCGTGCCCACTCCTCCCACCACTGGGGCAGCGAGGGACCACGCCGTGGGGCAGAGCTCCCCAGCACCAACCTCCCACCTCCTGTCCCACGGCAACTCACCGAACCCTGGGTAGGACAGTTCTCCTGGCTGTGGATCCGTCCTTGGGTCTGCCGCCATCACCACCTCTGCCTGAGAACCTTCTGGAGGAAATTCAGGATGTTCCACCTAGCAGAGAGAAACAGCCCTTTAGATCCAAATGTATCCCAGAACATTTTTTTTTTTGCATGAAGATGTTCCTTCGTTCCCATCTGTGCGTATCACAGTCTTAAATACCGCTTGCACTTTCCAAACTCTCGCTTCACCAGAAAAAAATAGCCAGAGCAAACTACAAGGAAAAAAATAATAAACAAAACCAAAAAACCCCCAACAAAAAACAAACGAAAATGAGAAACAAATAAAAAAAAACCCAACAAACCACAAAGGAACAAGGAAATGCTGAAGCAATCACTCCTCCTTATACATTTGTTTTGCTGACATACACAATAAATTGCAGGAGTCACCAAATAACCATTCAGGTTCAAATGATGTACACACATCTATAATCTTAGTTAGCTGCTGGCTGGCGGACTTCAGGAATGCCACTGTGTCCTCCAGTGTAATTCTGTATCAATGACTTTTCCAAATAAATCTCGTTGCTGGTTTATATTAATGAACTGTCACAGTTCCCATTGTTTTCCCATGGTCTTGCAGCTGCATTCTTTCACAGGTGCTTGGCAAATTAAAATGATGCTGGTTTGGGGTTTCAGGCTGATACAAAATCACTCCTTCAGCAGATTGTTAGGGAGTTATTCATGCAAGAAACACATCTTTACTTCAGCCAGCCTGCTTTTCTCCTTATCCTCCTCTTCCTTCCCTGACCCTTTGCATTTCTGACACTTCCTGGCGATAAAATAAAAAGCAAGATTGCTTCTTGTTTCTACTTAGAGAATACCTCGTTTGAGGATAACAAGCTCGGAGCGGGAAGCACGGCTTGACTCTGCTCTGTTATCCTGCTGTAAATCAAAAGCACTCCCAGTGAAGCCGGTGTGCTGGGCTGTGTGCTGGGGTAAACTGGTGGAGCTCTGTTGTGTGAGTGGAGCTGGATTAGCCCAGAGACCAGTCAAAGATCTGGCACAGCCTGAATGGGTATAACTGGGAAGGTAATCGGGCCAGTAATTTTGTTAATCTACTGAAAAAAAAATAGAACAATAATGGTAATTATGATGGTTTGATTTCTAAAGCACAATTCGAAGTGAAATCTCACAGCGTTAGGAGTATTTATGACAGAACTCTCTGCCCCTGATCCCGGGGAGCAGCAGAGCCCGGCAGCTTGCCCTGAAGTCGGGGGGAGCTGTGGGTGCTGCCACTTCTCAGCCTCAGTGCTCCCGTTCCCCCGAGACAAACAGACTTTAACCACCAGTTACCAAGTTAGAGGCATCTGACATTTCAGGCTGGCTCGGTTTTTGGATGCCGAAGCTGTAACATTCTGCTGAGGACCTCGTCTGATGGCAGGCACCTCCACCGATTTGCAGGATCTTTGTGTACTCAGCGGGGAGATGCTTTTCTCCTGGTGGGTGACTGCAAGCAGGAACCAGCCTTGGGTGCTCTGAACTGCCAGCTGGAGGCATCTCAGCTTCTGCTGTTGACTCATGTTAAGCCTAGGAATAAACTGTTTCATCTACAGCTTCAGACTAGACCCGAAAAGTCACAGCCTCCGAATCCCTCGGGTCAGGCCCATCCGAAGGAGGTGTAAGAAGGGTCGCGGAGGAGCCTGCAGGATGGACGGACGCGTGGGAAATGTGCACACCAGCTGTGCCTCCCTCCCTCCCTGCCGAACCCAAAGGCTCACTCTTAAAGCCATGGGTGAGGATGAGCTATTAAATATTTGCCGTGAGCTTGAACAGTTGTTGAAACGACCCAGTCGGGCATCGTTGCTTTTATTTAAAATATTTCACTTGTGACTCAATATTAACAATAACAATGAGAACATTTAATATGCAAGAAGCCATTCATTTACGCTAGCCAGATGCAGTTTTGCTTTGTGTTTCCTCCCTCTAGTGCTTTTTTTTCCTAATCCCTCATTTCTTTTCAACCTTTTAAGCTCTCTCTAGTTTTACAGACAACACAATCAATGTATCTGAACAAGGCCCTAGAGTTCCCGCTGGGGAACAGGAGGTTATTATATTTTAGGGATAACTTCATGCATTTCCATTACTCCTTCTAAACCAATTTTAAGATATTTATTTACATTTAGTGCATATTAAGCAGCGAAAGAAGGTTGCACTGGAGATGATGCATGCACCGCAATCAGTAGGTTCTGAGTCGGCAATTTTCAGATGTTCTGAAGGAGCACAAGGCGGAGGGAGATCTTGGGTCAGGGCCCGTTTCACCGTCTCGTGTGTGGGTGGTGGCCCAGAGACAGTGCAGAGACCAGTCTGTAGCTCCCATACTGGAGCTGGGGTGCCTGGGAGCACCCAGCACAGCTCTGCTGTAGGGTTATCACACCAGGGACCAGCAGGGCTGGGACAGCGTGCTCAGACTATGTCCCGCTCTGCCTAGTCCCTCTCCTCACTGTCTGCTGTGTAGAGCTTTCCATTTCCTGAAGATCAACCACAGGACTTCACCCAGCAGAAGGACCTCTCCTGCCACCTCACTGGTCACGCTGCTGTGCAACACACTCTGGCAAGGGACAAGTTTCCTGCCATTTCCCAGTCCCAATATTATTAATGATGCAGGTTCCTAACGAAGATGACAACTTAAGGTAAATTACACGGATCCACATGCTTTCCACTCTGTAATTGGCTGATGCTGCAGGGCCCAATGTTCAACGTCAAAGGTACTACCATTAAAATGTACCTGCTTCCAGACCCCAGCTCTGGGAGGACTGGGAGGCATGGGAAACGGATCAAAGCACATTTATCTCGATGAAGTCATGGGAGAAAAGTGAAGGACATTTTATTTTTCAGGAAGGACAGCTTACACCAAATAAACTCAACATCCTGATCCTACTGGTGCTGATACCAACCAAGAGCTCCTAACCAACACAAAACACATCTCAGATCATGCAGCGCACGGAACTGGAAGATAAGGCACACCTTCTTCAGGTTGGGCTTTTGTGGGCCAGGTTCATCTGATGCTGCAGGTTTGCCTGTTTCACAAAACACCACACGAGTACGGGAATGAAGGTTATGGGAAAACAAACTTACAGGGTCATGAGACGTAAGAAGAAAGTAGCGCAAGCGAAGATCTTGCAAAAAAGCAGCAGATGCTGAAGAATTGTGTCTCAGGATTTCTACCCTGTTACACTAAGGTGTAGAATGGCACTCAAGACACTGCACGTGGTGATAGACAAGAAAGCCTGGGAAGAGAAGTGTTACAATCAGCACGGGGACTTTGTTGATAGCAGTAGGATTATCTGCCAGGGATCCTAGCTGGAAGAAACTGGGTACCCACTGGAGACGCACCTTGCAAGAACCCCCTTGAGAAAGCAGCAGGCAATGGAACAAGAGAGCACAGAACCCTCACCGGCCGTGGCAATCGGCACCCTACCGTACACCAGGGAGAGATGGAAAGAAGAGGACTGGAAGATTGTCTGGGGATAATATCCTGGGCAGTTCATATTCTCCTCATCAATGGGACCTTACAAGATGAATTCCTTGAGTTCAAGCACCGATCGCATCCTCCACCTTGCTCTTTCAGAAGCCAGCATTCACAAGTGCTGTGCTCGCTGCTCCGCTCATCCGTATGAACTGATTTCTAACAGATCAACAACACTGTTTTTTTTTCCTAAAGGATCTCACCTGTAGGAAATTTAAACTAAACCTGGCCCGCAGCTATGGAAATCCTACCAACTGGTGGGGACAGGCTGTTCCGCTGCCCCCAGCTCACACAATTCAACTTACTCGGGTTTTCTTCTTCCTCTCAAAATTACTGTTTCTAAGCATGAGAAAGTTCCACTCACTGTGTGTGGTGCTGATTATATCTGTAAAAAATGCCATATGATAGCCCTATTTCTTGCAAAAATTTAGAACAGGTTTCAATCTTAAATATGACTGCTCTTTTTTAATATCTGGAGGGTCCTATTAGGCACACCCCATCAGCTATCAAGGCAAAACGCTTAAAGGACATCCAAAAATTTGTCTAGATTACTTTTTTAAAGAATGGGAGAATCTTTATTTAAAAAAATCCTAAAACTGCAATATTACTGCAGCTCTGTCATGTTAAAGGGATGATGTCAGGTAGTTTAGTTGAAAATGTAACTTTTTATCAAAACCAAAACATTCTACCAAAGCCAAACCCTCGTTCACACTCTCTTTGTGACAGTCTTTTCTTGATACCTTCCCCTGAAACCTTGCCTCATCAGAAAAGTTGCCCAGTTAAGGATAAGAAAAGACTTTGGAATTTCACCTCATTTTTAATACTCATGTCTTCATGCTTTGTGGGAAGCACTGCTTAGAATAATGTTTATACTGGATTTAACCACGGCTCTGCAATGCAATATTAGCCCACAGAGGGCTTGCTACTGGTTTGTGCCGAAATGACAAGTCACAGGGTGTTTCATCTCTTTCTTGCCAACTGCTAATTGCATTACAAGACGCTAACTTTAAGCATATGAAAGTCTTATTTCCAGCCTCCAAGCAGAGAGGCAAATCCGGAGAGGTGCTGTGCACCTGCAGCTCCTACACTATTTGCTCTATCAGGTTATTCTCTCTCTCCTGGGTGCTTAGAGGCATCCTGTTATCCCAGCAGTTGGGTATTTTGGTTCAAATCCCTAATGCTCCCTCTTATCACAGTCAAATACCTCCAGCCCATGGACTGGGGGGGTGCACTGAAGCTCAATTACTTGCCCAAGACCACAGCAGACTAAGGGAGCACGGGTTGGACCCTAGACATGGCAAAGCTTGACCACTGTCCATCCTTTCCTCCTCTCTGGAAGCCAGGGAGATGCTGTTGGTGGTTGGATCCCAGTGGCGTTACCAAAATACACAAGCCAACCCTTTTTCCAGATAAGGAAATTCAGCAAATACAGCGGTAACTCGCTTGGGCTTGATTTTGTGCCATTTGTAAGACATAATTCTTCCTGATCCGCTGGCTTATTGCTGCATCACGCTATCCTGCCTCCTCCCTTCCTCCCAGGGTGAGGTACTGGGTCCACTCGGTGGTTTTTGCTGAGATGTCTTTGATGTCTTTTATGATTCCTCGTAGCCAGAGGAAGCTCCTCACTCGCGCTTCCTCACGCTGGACGCCGGGGTTGAAAGGCACGGCACTCAGGATCCGGTCAGGAGTGAGGTGTAAAAAGTAAACAGATGTCACAAGTGAAGAAAACTAAATTAGATCATGGAATTCCAGGACTGTTTCATTTGGAGTCACAGCTGGGAAGTTATTAGGAACAGAAATAAGGACGATTATTTTCTTTCACTGTCTTATTTTCAACCTGAGAAAACCTGCCTGAGCTCATCTTAAAATTGTGCAGCAACAAGGTCACCTCTCAGCCACCTTCTCATTCACCTCTCCCGAGACTGTCAAACGCCGTCACTGAGCTACAAGTTTAAGAACATCTTTATAGTCCGTGGAGATACGTGGGTGTAAGGTGGCCAAACATAGGTGTCTACGCCAGGGTGAGCAGAGACACCTACCTCACATGTAAACACCTAAAGTGCAGACAGCCTAAATTTAGATATCTGAGTCAAGAGTAAATCTTTCCTGCAGCGATAAGAAGCACTTCATCAGGATCCAAGACCAACAGAGGTTTGATGCTAGAAAACTCCCGCCGCTAAGGGTTTCATGCTCTTTGTATTACTGTTTCCTTTCCAAATTCAAGAAGATGAAAGTTAAGCTCTTCCTAGGTCTGTAATTGCGCACTGGAATATAAACCAGCTGCCCCTATAACTTGTGAATAAAAATAACAGCAGAGCTAGGGAATGCAGACCTCGCTGTTCAGGGGGAGCCTGTCCACCAATCCTGCTACGACTCCGCTCTCTCAATGGAAATATCACGGGGGATGAGTTGACTTGCACAAAGATCTCCCTCTTGTTCATCGCTCCTGATCACTCGTTGAACGACGCCAGGCTGATAAATTACGTTCCAAACATAATCTATAACCAGCCGGCTCTTCTCGGGCGGGGGATGTTTTCAGATAAGCCACACCATCAATTCTGCCTGTTAGACGCTACACCTCGGAACTTCAGCAGCAGGTTGGAGAGGGGATGAGATAATATTTTTGTAAATATAAAGCAGAAGGTACTAGACTGACTGTTTCTTGGCAAAGGAGAGGCAGACTGACTGCCTGTGCCCACACAAGGGGCTGGGAACCAGTAACAGGGCTGGCTTCAAATGAGAGCAATGCGTGCTCTACCTCAGTTCGAGAAGCTTACATTTTCACTGGTTGGGGACCACTAAACCGGTGCAGTGATCTGGCCTGAGATTAGAGCAGGTCATTTTAGATAAAATAAACGATAATTTCTGGGATGATATCAACCAAAAAGATTACGCCAGCTCCTTTGCCAGAAGCATAACATAATTCCGAGATCTGCTGTTCCCCACTCAACAGTTTCCAGGCTCTTTGTGTTAAGGGTTGGTGCATCAATCATTCCCTTACTGCCCCTTCCTAGCTGCCATAAGCATCCTGCATTGCTTTATAACTCCATTTATTACAGAAAATCTGGAGGGGAGCGAAGGCTGCTGCTTCCTTCTCTCATCTTTCTACGCCGGTACTGTTAAAAATCCGGAAATCTCCATGGGAACATGGCTTTGGTTTGGATGCCGGGATCCGTTTCCTCACCGTTCTCACCGGGAGTCGCTGGCCCTGCACCCAGGAGCGTGCCCCGGCGACGCACAGCGCTGCAGTAGGACTTTGCCAAAGCACGTTCACGCTGAGGGCAGGTGTCACCGGGTCCTCGGGGCTGGGCTCCAGCAAGTGCTCTTCCCTTTCCCACTCAGGTGGACGCACACCCCGGTGCGTGCCAGAGCTGGAACAGAGACCCTGGGCAAAAATGCGGATGATATATGTAAACCGGTCTGTGTGGAACACAGTCCTTCATGAGTAACCTATCTCACAATTTTAAGTAAAATAAGATGCACCTCTCCAACCCTGTCATTCAATACATTCAGTGCTATTATCTATATTTTTGCTATGCAAAATATTAGAAAATAATTTTACCTGGGAGTCGTGCAGCTATAAACATTTTAAGCCTTGAATTACTTCCTCCCTCTTCTGCCAAAAGACACACAGTTAAACAGCACGATGTGAAAAAGAGGCAAATGTTCTGGATCTTCTCATTTTTCTCCAGCTGGGAAGCTGAAGGTGCAAGTGTACAAGCTTTTTCCCACAGCCACAAAGGCAACAAATCTACTTTCCTTTCAGGCAATAATGCCCTACAGTCCCTATAGCTTGTTGGGACTTTAGATAAACGGAATCTCTTATGATTAATAACAGTTTTGTCAATATTCATCATCTGTGAACATACACAGAGGAAGAGGTCAGGGGAAGGCAAACATCAGCCCTTCCTTTCCGTCGTTAATATTCTTGGAACTCAGCAACAGTAAAAGAAACAATTATGTGGACAATTATTTCAGTGTTTCCTTTTACAACAATAGAAAAGGTACGAAATGAACATTTCTGTACGATATACTATATTCACTCTGATAATATTCTGATGTTTTCAATTACTCTTGTTTCCAAGATTGCATTGCACAGATAAAACAGTCATCTTGGAACATTAAAAAAACAAAACAAAAAACCATCATTCCCCATTTATGTAAATTTTATTCTTGACAATTACAATGAAGGCCACATAGAGAAGTTGGTGCATTTGCAACATCGTTCTATTCATGCCTTCATTTTTTAGGCTTGATTGTTCAAAACTCCACTGAATAATTGAATGAATAGATGATAGCACACAAGAATATTTTCTTTTAAATAAGACATTTAATTATTATGTTTTATATAATGTGGAACATTAAAGTCACTTGGAAACAGCTTCAAAAAAGGGCTTTTTTTAACAATGTGGGATTTGTTCGAGATTATTTATTTTGGGTGAATGAGTTTTGTAAAAATGCCCAAGTGATTTAGGAGCTTAAATCCAGGAAGAAGCCAATGAAAGAAGAGCTGTTAAGATGCCCAAGAATCTTTGTACTATGTGTTTTAAAGAATGTTGAACAAGCAAAGATTGTGAGGAAGACAGATTCGCTAGAAAGTAAATAATTTGTCCATTAATTACAAGATATTTTATGTGAAAGGTGAATTAATATATATCCACATATATATGCATGCCTCATACATATCTGAATCTTTTTTTAAATGTCATGTGTATTACAGTTTTGATTATGCCCAACTTCTTGTGCATAATTCAGAGAGGATCTTAAGAAATGAATGTTTTTGCATGAAGCAAACCAAGATGCAGAAGGAGCCAAATGAAGGCTCCACGAGGAAAGAGAAAAGAAGGTATTATTGCAGGGAGAGTTGCTTTATGGCCCGCGCTGAGCATCTGCAAGGTCTAACCCTGGGATGAAGGGAACGCCACAGTCTACACTGAGGAGAAAGCAGCAGCAACAGGGCCACTGCCAGGGACAGGCAGAGGAGCATCCCACGGAGGGGTATTTTGTTTCTCTGCACGCAGAAGGTATTTGGGCTGAGCAGAATTGATTAAAACTTGCCAAAAAGGGGTGAGAGCCAGTCACCTGAACTTTCTCACCACTTCTCCAGGCAATGTAGTGAACAAGGGCAGTTTTGTTTTGAAGACGTTGCTTTACAGTCATTTTATTGACTCATTAAGGTCAAGGCCCCATATATAAAAATACTTCACTGGTAAAACAGAGCTGGTTAAAGCTGTGGTGAAATACTGGGGCGGCAGATCCTCCCCGCTCCCCTTTGCCCACGGCAGCTAACACGGGCACAGCGAGCCAACAGCTTACCCCTGCACATCAGGGACCTTACAGCAGAGATTCATTCCACACAATACACTTTGGTCTAATATTTCAGTAATTGTGCGGTTTTACCCAGCAATCCAGCACTCGGATCTGCTGGGATTGTATTCGCCTCTGCTCGTTTGGTTCCCGCTCAGCAATAGGCAGACTTACAGCTCTGTTTGTGTCCTATCTCTTTTTTTCAGAAGAGCTACTTTTAAAACCTGGTGCTGACTGAATTTCTAATCCTTAAAACAGTTGCAGAAATAGCGATTTCATCCCACACAATGGATTATCTGAAAGCAAAAGAAATATTGGCACAACTAGCACGCTGGCTGGGGTTTATTCTAGAGCAAAGCAAATAATCTGAAAGAACAGAAGAAGTCTGGTGGCCTGACTCCCATGTGTAGGTAGCACTGATGAGTAACTCCAAATTTCTATCTAACTTCAGCTAGTCATCTCCTGCCTTAAATAGCCCAGAAAGCTTTTCCTTGCAGCATGGAGATATGTCAGCTTTTGAAAGCCCAGTCTCCTTTCAGCAAACTGCAAGTGAATTTTACAGCCTTTAACTTCACTGTGGTCTGGGAAATCTGACCGTTTCCATGTAGGTCTGCTGTTTTGTAATTCTTCACCCAAGGTAAGCACAGGTTTTTCCACGAAGCGTGGACACTCGGGTTTGTCGTGCTCAAACATCACTCCTTGTGCTCACAGCCACGGGATGGGGTGTGAGCCGCTGGGAAAGACAAGTGGGAAAGCACAGACCTGCTCTTCAGCCCCAGAACTAGGGGTATCCAAACGAAACAAGCCTTCAAAACATTCTTATGTGGATAAAAGGAGAGTGCACCTGACCGGTTTTGTATTTTCAGTATTAAAACCTGTGGTTTACCAAAAAATACAAGTGCTCAGAAAAGCGGAATGAATTATGTCTAATCTTATAATACATAACACAGGGGCAAAAGGGCATTAGTTATACCAGTCACTGTCACACTTATCTCAAGAAGAATTTGAAACTGAAGTTCTAAAGGCAAAGTATAAGTTCTAAAATTAATTTAATTTTTAGAAATTGAAATGTTGAAGTTGAATTTCTAAGAATCTCCTCAGTTGGCCTCAGCAGGACCAGAGGCTGATAGAAGTCCTGCAGGTCTCCGAGCTCAAGCGTTGTGCTCTGAGGTTTTGCATTTAATCATCACAGGTAGCCCAGGCTGAGCACTCACGACATTGCTTATCAGAGGGTTGCAAATTACGAGCAGGGATTTTCTATGCAACTCAAATACAAGGCAAAACTTGACGACTGACAATTATGAAGCAATTAACCTGTTTTTTGATGTATTAAGTCATTCACCAGACAAAAGTCACAGTAACAACATTGTATTGTTATCAATTGAAAGAACGAGAAACAAACAAAAACCCCTCCTTGTTTGGAAAATCACTAAATAAAGCAGAGAATCTTCCTTTCCATCACTTTACACGGATAAAAATAATGAGAGTTTTTGGAAGCTTCCAACAAAGGCATGTCACTAAACTTCTAAAGCTAATGCAATGACACGTCGATGAAATGTAATCGCATGTTTCACTGCATCTCACAGAGAAAATGATGGAGAACGATCTCATGTTTTATAAGCTGAATATATTAGGATACACACCACCATCGCCTAGAGCCCCTGTGGCTGAGATGCCCTGAACCTGCTTGTTCCCCACCAGCCACCATTCCATCTTTGTTAGCTTAAACATTCCAGACATTTGATTTGTACCCAGTGT
The DNA here is from genome assembly GCA_028565335.1 of Limnodromus scolopaceus. Classification (NCBI taxonomy): domain Eukaryota; kingdom Metazoa; phylum Chordata; class Aves; order Charadriiformes; family Scolopacidae; genus Limnodromus; species Limnodromus scolopaceus. Next base: position 883,156 of record JAOXNO010000020.1, read on the forward strand.
TTCCAAAATCTCTTTCTTTGCCCTGGCAGCTCTGGGAAAGGCAAGATAACAAGGAAAGGTAGTACAGGTTGTTAATTCAGACAATGCAGAGAGTTGACAAAAAAACAACATACTTTTGACCCAAATCTCTTTCTCACATCCCTTCCTCACAGATACTAAAGCAGGGAAGAAAGTGAAATGCCAGAGCTGGTGAAAGGACGATGTTACTGAAAGCTTGACTATTTTTTCCAGTTATCTGTTGGGTTACAGCCCTGGAAGTCCTGTTTCTCCTCTTCCCTGAGAGTCAGGGCTTCAGCGCTGCTGTGAAACGGCACTACTCTTTATCATTTTTGAGATTTTGCCATCTCAGTGTTTACACCTGTAGGGAAAAAAAGTGGTGGGAAAAGAGGATCTTCTACACGGACCCACGGCTAGAGTAAGCTTTCCAGGATGCTCGCTGCTGTAGGCTATCCAGAGCCAGGAACAGTAGGATGCAGCAAGCTTCTTGCCACACATCTATCAAGGTGTGTGAGCTTGAACTTTCTAGAGGCTCCGAGCGCTTTCCTTTAGACCACAGCTGAAGTCACTGCTACCACAAAGAGTGTGTCTGCAATCCACACAGAGATAAAGGAAAATACATTTTGTCAGAGGAGGTTCTTTTCATACTGAAGTCATAGGAAGGAAAGAGGGCATAGTTCCTGAGGCAGGGCCTAAAAATAGCAATTTAGGTTTTGCCTCCAAAAGAGCACTAAATACATGTTTAATTTTAACCACATGTGTGTTCTCATCTTGATTCAACACAATGTTTAAGCATGAAGCACATGCTTAACTGGCATTTAAAAATATACCCTTGGAGTTAAGCACATACGTGTGTGTGCTTAAAACCACAGAGATAAAACTGCTCGTGTCCCTACTCCTGAGCATATATTTAAGTGTCTCCTTGTCATTCTGCATTCAAAAATTGAGTGCTTTGATAGGGTAAAGGCTGCTCTCCTGCCACGGAAAGCCCTGCGGTGGCCCGAAGACATCTGCCGAGAGCGCTTGTTTCATTGCAATCCTCTGAGTAAAGCCCGGGGTGTGGAAAATAGAGGGGAGGAAGTAAGCATCTGGTTTCATACTCGATGGGTTCTTATAAGAAGATAGGAGGTTTTTTTCGCCCCCAACTTCAAATACTAAGAAGAAGGCATAAGAAAGAAAGAAACTCAGTGCAAAAGCCAACTGTGAGAGCAAAGGGCTCAAAAGAGCGGAGAAGACACTTTGTTAGAAAAAGGGAAGGAGGCAGGACTTCCACCCAGAACTTGCGGCTGTAAAAGTAACACCTTGTTTGACGGGATCTCTGCGGATGTGGGGGGATTTTTTGCAGTGACAATGGACACGATACAAAGTATGAGATAGAAAACTCAGCAAAGACCCAGAGAGTCACCATTTTCTTGGAAGGGAGGGTGGTATTGATAACTGAGGATGAACAGGTCGAACCTGACAGTGACAAGCTCCTGGGTGGACGTGGAATTTAAAGAGCAAAGAGTTTGCAGAGTGAGGCTGTGGAACGTATTCTCCCCCTGTAGAGTGAGGATATAATCCTCCTGCCTTGCATATTCCTCCACATGACACAATAGCGGGAGAGCTTCCAAGGTACTTATTAGCCAAAAGTGTGAATGTTGGCCAGATGGTTTCTTTGGAGTCGGAATAGTCAAGAGGCTCAGACCTGTGATTTATTGTGGGTTGGGGAAGATATGCAGCTACGATAGGCTTTGCTGCTCTTGTTTGGTCAGCGATGGTTGCACGTTCATGCTGCTCCTGCTTTACTAAATCCAGATGCCTTGGGTGAAGTGGTGGACTTACCAGAAGCCAAAGCAGCAGTAGCCAAAGACGGCTGAACAGATTGCCTTGCAGTTCTTTGAACCCTCTCATTGGTCATTGGAATATCCACTGCCAAATTTGACATAGCACCTTCCTTTATCTCATTAGCAGGAACAGTTCATTTAAATTAAGAATCCAGAAAATAGCCTGAAATGTATTTCCTGAAAGCTGGGGTGTGGACTCCGGGTAGCTCTTCCCCAAACATTTTGGCATCCGTGAAGACTCCTTGAGGGTTTTATTATTTTTAATTAACTGTACCAGGATGAAAAAATCCTACTTTTATACCACAGATCTCTGTTTACATACATGTTTAATACTTAACTCTATGATGGCCTGTTCACGCTTTTCACGCTTTCAAAAAGCATTTACAAAGCTGTCCAGAGTCCTTTTTTTGTTCTGAGTTCACTGATTTAGTCCCCAACACCTGCTTTTGCTGACCAAACTCTCTGAAATGGAGAATTCACTAATTTTCTGACCAGCTTCATATTAGGAAACACAGTAATGTTCACAGTGTTCCATCAAGAGCTCTAGCTTTCCATCGAGTACTGAAAGATATGTTATTGGTTTTGATAATAGTCAAAATACGATGTGAAAGATGTACATATATTTACTCTTTCAACATATATATTTCATCTTCTGTATTTACTCTATGATTAGTCAAACCCTGCACAAATAAGTACATAGAAAATACATGCAAAGTGCTGAAATTGTAAATTGGCAGCGTTTGCCAGGCAGCGGACACCCACATTTCCCAGCTGCGGATCGCCATGTGCACTACAGAGCAGAAATTATCCAGGATAATTTACAGGAAACGAGATACAAACCCAGCTAAATCCCACTCTGCTCAAAGTCAGCTTGAATGTGGTGCTTTGCTGCAATGTTTTTTCACACTATCCCCCCATAAAATCAGCTCAAATTTACTGAAATATCCAAGGTGAGACCAGCCCTTCGTGACATGAGAAACAGTTCTACAAACACCAACAAGCTCAATGGAAACTTTTTGCACGGTTGCAGAATCGTTACAACAACCTGTTTGAATAGCGCTGCTATTTTTCTATTTTTTAATCTCTGAAATAGATGTTCTTTTAACAGGCTTTCTCTTGCAGTTCTATGAGAAGCTACTGAATTTTTTTTCTGTAACCATCTTTAGTTTCCAGTGGTAGTCTCCTGACAAACTACTGATCTATCACTGTGATTAACTCCCAGAATTCTTCCACTGCTTCCAACTCTGTTCTAAAATTTCTAGGGAAAACCCATTTATGATGAAGCACGTTACAGATATATTCTATGCAGTGGGTTCCCTGCTTCTTCCATCAACAGAACGCGGTAACGATCATTCTTCTGACAACTCTCACAGGTTTTGAACAAGTATCTCACACACCCCACCTGCAATTTCAGATCCGTTACTAATTTTGACTCCTTATAGATATCAATATATAAACACGTACATATATATATATCTATCTAGATCATAGAATCATCATAGAATGGTTTGGGTTGGAAGGGACCTTAGAGATCATCTAGTTCTAACTCCCTTGCCATGGGCAGGGACACCTGTAGTATATATCTACATCTATAATATGTAGATATATAAATACACATAAATATAAGGTTACATGCATTCAGTGCCATCTTTCCTCTTCCTGAGTGGATGAACAAAGACCTACTTCCAACTTCAGTCTAATATGGAATTTGATTCCCTCCCTTGAAACTAGTTTGCTGTGGAAATGAATTCTAGTAGAATTTCCTTCTTCATATGCATCCCAAATAATCAACTTCATTTTGACCAAATGCTAACAGATTTTTTTGGCAGTTTTCACGTAGCTATTCCCTTTGCTTTCCCCTGCTGACAGAGCACTACACCCAGCAAACAGAGAGATCGATACAATCAAACCTCTGATGACCACGCCAGGGAAAACACTGGTGAAATTATGAGCTTATCAATGGCAAAGCAGACCTTCTCCTAGATCTAGAAACAATAAACCTGTGTCTCCAGTTCACAGTATTAAATGAAAGGTGAGATTCTATGTTCAATCTCTTTATTAAGCAGAAATACGTGTTTTTGCCATTTTTTAGAAGTTAGACTATCTCCCAGGCTGTTCCCAAAATGCTCTGTTGCACTTGAAACAAAGGTTGAAATTTCTATCATACACTGCGTGGTTTAATAAAAAGGGCTTAATATGGAAATGAAACAAATCTAGCATTAGAAAAATAAGCAGAATCAAAATCCATTTAACTGAAACCTGAAGCTCTTTATATTTAAATCATAATACACTTACAGTAGCAGCTTCACTAAAAACTGTCCTTGTCAGAGATAGCCCTTTATTCTTTCTTCTATATTGCTTGTCAAGTAGCTAATTCAAGCAGTTAATTGTGAAAATAACTAATCCAACCACCATGTATTCTTTCAATTATTTTCTTCCTCATCCCTTTTCTATTCTTATTCCCATGTATTTTTTACATCATCTTTTAATTAGATTATACGGACAAGCAATGTATGTCAGCACTCAGTGCCCAAACCCAAGGATCTCAGACGACCTTCTACGCATACGGGCTCAATAATAAAAATAATATATAATAACAATATGTTCTTAATATATATATATTATATATTATTATAATAACAATTTTCCCCCATCAATGTAAAGTCTTCAAAGAACATTCAGTATGTTAAATAATACCATTTGGGGGAACAGACTATTAAATCTCATAAACTCTCTAACAGGGTCCTTCCACATGATACACAAGCCAAGAAAATGTCATCTACCTTGGCATTTTTAAAGCAGGCTGTGTAAAATGTTGTCAACTTTCCCCTTGGCCTTAGCTAGTTTAAAATAATTTTTCCTGTCAAAACGATGAGGGTGGAGACTCATGTATGAAAGAGGAATATTAGACAGAAGACAGTTCTGGTTGGTAGAGTCTGACTTCAGCTGGGCCAAACTGGATATACAAACTCTACTCAAAATTAGTTGCTGGTTTACTTCACATTAAGGAAAAAAAAAAAAGCAACGCCGCTATTTTTATGATACTTGGCCTTGAGTATAAACGTATCACCTCCAATGAATTCGGCATCACTAAGGTTTTCAATCACTTGGTCACTCAGCAGCTGCACGCTGGGATTCTTTCAGGAAGAGCGTCACTTGGAAAGAAGTTTCCTATTTTTGCAAGTGAAGAACAAGCATGTTTGATTTCAACAAAACCAAGTAACTAAGTGATCCTCGTTGGATTAAATTATAGAAAGAAAGAATACAAAATCTCCAAGTGGATACATTTTCTTTAGCGTTCTTCCACTCCTGATTTCACAGCTTTGCTCCTGTGTGCATTGTCACTTGTCCCCTCTCTCTGCAGACATCAGCTGCAACAGGTCAATAACATTCAAGTTCCTTGTGCCTCCTAGAAAGAGGCCGGTAATATCTAATTCAGCACTTGTTAGAATCAACTACAAAATGTCCAAAGTCTCTATTCAAATGTCATCATTTACATGAAAAGGATGTCTGAAACAACAGCCAAATGACTTGTCAAATTTGCAAGCTTTGTCCTACCTTTGCACAGGTAAAAAGATTAGTTCAAGGCCAAAAATACAGACAAAACTGCTAATGAGAAGAAAGTCAGAGAAATTAAAACATCTGATTGCAACTTAAGAACAAGTTTTGAAGAAAAAAGTAATTTTTCTCCCATAAGTGGGAGAATGACTTATGAAAGACAGATCATGATAGACAAATCTAATGTTTTCCTCTGACAGGAAACGCTATGATTTTAAAATCTAGATCTAGTGTGATTGGTCTGGGGAAGCATTTGATAATCTAACACGAAAAGTGTTATTAGCTTGAAAAAATACGGTATTTAACTAACAAAAAAGGAGCTGACTAAGTTTTCTGCACGTAGTGTTTGAATATAACCCACAATATCCATCAAGGATCATTGCTGGAACGGATGTGGCTGCTTATTTCAACACCCATCTCAGTCGTAAGGGAAGGAGTACGCTAATGAAATGCTCCAGTGACAAATTAGGGGAGGTAATGGCAATGACAGGAGCATCGTACTGGAAGTTCTGCACAATGAAGACCGAAGCAATAGACAGAAGATTAGGTCTAATAATATATAATGAAAAAGTACGCTTAGGGAGTGCTTCATCTCATCTACCGGAGCCATGCAGAAGGCAGGTCTCCATCAAACCCTGCTAAAGAGGGAACCCTCCAGGGAGCAACTCTTCACAGCTTTTGCTGACACCTCTTCTGGTGCTGAGGATCCACACTTGGCTGGCTAAGAGCAGGCAAGATGAGCCTACCAGTTTGATAAAGGGCTGTAACATGACAGGCATTAGTTAGAAATAGCATAGGAAAATGATCTGGACAACATTACTCAATTGCAAGATAAATATCAGTTATCAATATGATACGGTTGTCAGAAATCAAAGTGATCCCAGGATGAGATGCAGGTTATTTCCAGCAGACACAGGCAACCATGAATCACATTGCACAAGACGCTACAAGGGCGTTAGGTGGGAGGCTTTATGTGATTCTAGTCACCCTGCTCAGAAAAGATGGGCTCAAGGTGAAAAACAAGGAGGGAAAGGAATCTGTCCTGTAAGGAACTTAACGTTTATCCTAGAGCCATTACTATTATTATTCATAAACAAACTCAAGAAGCAAACACCAGAAACTGTAAGTTACATGAAAGTTACAGGATGATACTAATAACCAAAATATTGTCATGTTTATGTTTACATGAGGAATGAAAAGGCTTTTGTTTATCAAAGGACTGTGTTTCTAAAGCAGATTTCCAAAGAGAGCAATACAGTAGAATTTCAGATAGTTTTAAGACAATTCTCACGCTCTATGGGAGAAATTATACAGTGTGTTTTTCTGACATGGTAGGGGGTGATCAAGAAATTTTATCTTTCATATTTGAAATAGGAATTTAAAATAGAATTCAACCATCAGTTGAAATTTTGACGTAAGAAAAGTAAGGTCATTAAACAGTTCCCAAAACGCATTCAGAGTTAAGCTTTTCAAGCACATCTTTGTATGAAAAGTTCTGTTATGATGCTGTCTCAAACTCAAAACTTCTTCCTCCACTTAGAAAACACCATTTGCTTTCAAACAGTATGATGGAGTAGAGAAACAATAAGAACAATAATGTTTGGTTTACTGGCTTTTCACTAAGTTAATCAGCTATGATACACCCCCAAATAACATTTCCTGAAAAAAAATTAGATTTAAAAAAATGTTTCCAAGGGAAAAAACATTTTTTCCAGATGCTGGTTCTTTAGGAAATATTAAAGATACCCGCTGAAATCTTTATAAGAAATCGCTTTATTGCACATTTTGTATTCTTAGCCAAGCTGTCATCACCACCTATGTATTTTCATAACTACCTACATATGCCCATTTACTTGACTGAAATAAACGGACAGAACTAACCTCATTGTACTTTGACTCAAAAAAGAATTTTTACATGACAAATCTAAACAGCAAAAAAATAAAATATGCAGAAAACCTCTTTCAAATTAAAAAACAGGGTGTAGGATGATGCTTTGAAGGGAGTATCTGTTTTTTTAGAAGATTTTTGTATGTTAAAATTCACTCTTGAGGACTTTCCTCAATCACAGAACATACTGTACACTCTAATTAAGAACACAATACCAGCGACTGCCCTGCTGCCAGTGAACACCATGGACGGTTACAGCATTTCCCACTGGGCTGTGACCTCTCAGAGCCATGAAGCTGATGATGAGGCTGAAGGATTTATGAAACCCATCACCAGAAAGGTCTAATTACGACAGATTTTAGGCAAAAGAAACCCACTGCCCCTGCAGTGTGCTAGTAAAATACATGTATGCACACATTTTCACCGTGAATGTGAAACATCCCCTGTATCTTCTGGCCTTTTTCCAAATCCAATTGTCTTCTCCCTGACGGACTATGGTATTGCATACCTCTTAAAACTATGCACTATGTCCTAAAATGATGACATTTCATTTTAATTGAAATCAAACACACTCTTCCACTAGGGAATAAGAAAGTAAACCAAATTTTAATAGGAATTCACAGAAGTACAGAAGGATATTTTCCTCTGTCCCGTATTATCTTTCCACGGAAATCCAAGAACAAACATTTTTGAGGCAATAGATGGAACTTATTCTTAGTTAACCTGTTCTGAAATTACTGAAGTTACATTAAGTATTAATTTGGTTCCTTTGTTTCTGTGGAAATGAGACTGTACTGGGTATACGTTTACTAAACTACACTACTTATAAACGTCACAATATGTACCTATAGATTTGGCCTCTAAAATAAAGTATATAGAATTAAAGTTATTCTAGCATATAGCACAGCAACTCCTCTTGAAAGTCACATTCTGGTTTACTCTCAGCGACATTTCCTCCTTAGATAAATCCTAATATGCTCTCTCAGTATTTCCCTCCCAACTCTCAAGCCATCAGACCTTCAGTTAGCAGGGTTAACTAAAAATCAGGTTTGGGGGGGGTTTCCCCTCTCTGTACCTTCCATAGGAAAACACAATATTTTATGATATTCCTACTGATCTTGGCCAGCCCGTGATACCCACATTTTACACTATATTCCTGTCATGCACATTTTTCACTCCTCAGACCTCATACTGCAGCGCAGATCTCTTGTGACAGAAAACGTGAGCACTGGATTCGATAGTCATTATGAATTTCTGTACCGACAATGTTTTCCCAAACGACTGACAAGGCACCCCTGACTTGTACAACCTCCTCTGACCACAGCGTACTGGACTCGTACACCCTCCGTCAGGCTTGAGGAAGAGGGACAAAGTCCTCAGCTTAAAAGGTGTAAGGGGCAGCCCCTGACAAATGTTTTATTCTTTGTTATTAAAGAAACACATTGATAAATATACAAGGAAAAATAATACATTTCAACTGCAAAGAGCAAGCGGAACAATGTCGGGAAAAGCCAACAAAGAAATGTCAGCTGTAGAGAGCTGAAGTGTCACAAGGCTTAAAACGAAGTGCCAGAGGTACAGGTGATGGAAGTGGCATGTCCTCGCTCTTCAAAGAACCCTGTGCTTTTCTCCCCAGCCCACAGACTTTTCAGCTGAGACCCAGATAGTTTTTAGTTGCTTTCAGACCTATTTAATCCCATCAAAGTCAGCAGTAAAAATTTACAACTATCTAACCAGCTGCCCGACAGGACGTGGACTTGTGATTTTGATGCTCTTCTTAGGAAACTTCTTGGTTCCTCTTTCTTTGTCCCCAGAAGTTTTAACATGGTGAAAGTTTCCAGTCCTTACTTAAACCTCCCATTCTTTCTAATGGGAATTTCATTCTAATGGGAATTTTGACCCAATGGCTATGGGATTTAACTGCTAAAAGCATCCTCCATTTACAGACTGTACTACAGACTCAAGATTCCTTGCAAATATGACTTAGCCTATACATACTTGTGAAGCAGAAGAGACTTTAAAATGTCTACAATTATAAAATAAATTACAAGCCATAGAAAACATATATATTTAACTATATAATTCAGCCATAAAATAGTCACTGATGTCACAGAGTCAAGCACTTCCATCATAGTTCTGCCCCCTTGTTATTTGCCTTGTTTTCTGAATAAAGAATATAACAAGGAAGCACAAAGGGATGTATTGGAGGCTGCATAGAAACTATAAGCTTTTTTCCACCTTTTTTTTTTCCATTCCCACCCCCAGTTTGGCGTTGAGCAAGTTCCTACCTTATGGGATGCCAAGAGGGTCTGGCTGGTGTGGCTCCAAGGCACGGCTGAGGGGACAAGCTTGGTCCTCCACTCTGCTCCATCAGCTCTCTGTGGTCTCCGAGCTGAGGCTCCAACTCCTGGGCTCTGAGGACAGTGTGGCCCGATACACAGAGAATATTCTTCTGTATTTAAGCAGCTGCGAGAGAAAGAAGAGAAAGAACAATTTTTAACAGTTTATAACTCAACCAACCTGAATCCTGGCACACCTCAAACATGTCTTAGACTTTCCCCTCAAAAAAAAACAGTAGTAACTTTTTCAGAGGCCACTACCATCTCCGTCTGGAACAAACGCTTCCAAGGTTTTTTCTCAGAACTGCTCTGCAATACCTGGACTTCATTTGGGTGAAAGGTCCCTAAATTTACTCCTGCCGGCTCGCTGACACCTCCATGGATCACTGGCACAGTCACACACCAGTGGTGAGTTTGTGTACGGTGCAGCTTCACAGAGCTCAGCCTGCAAGTCCCGGCATTAGATTATTTTAAAGGAACTCATCAAGTCTTATCTTCTTATTTCTGACCTCATGAAAACTATCCACTTGCTTTGCTATTCTGGTGGTTTAGCACTCAATATCTGAAATACCATCATGAATAAAGTGAAGGGTGATACTTTATAGATGTGTGTGGCCTACAGTCCTCTGCCCATTTTCAGTCTTAAACAGCAAGTAAGTGAAGGGAGGGGAAACAACTGCAAGGTGTTATCCCTGGGCAAAACACAGATATGTTCTCAATTCAGTGCTAAAAATACCCAGTTTTTGAAAATTATTTCTCGCTACGCATTACTTAAAAGCATATCCAAGCAAAGAAAGGCAACACCCATAGAAGGAGTCATTAGCAATAATGTTGTGGTTTCAGCCTCGCTCCTTTAAAAATGACTCACCAGAAAAAAAGCTCAGAAAAGACCTCTGTCTTAATTATTGTCCTGGCCTCAACGTGGCTCTTTTTTATCTGCTTGTGCAGAGCAAGGAACTTTCCGAGCAGCAGAGCCTGCACCCTTCTCCCCTGCTCCTGGGCAGTCACTGCCCGTGGGGAGAGGAAAAATACTGATGTGGGGCGGGATGTGGGACCTTGGCAGAGGGTCCACTGAGGCCCGAGGCTGAGCCCTGGGAGGAGAAGCCTCTCGCAGACACACCGATCCAGCCATTCCATCAGCACCACGTGTGGTGTTGGACAGGAGAGCACTGACACTGGAGCTGCAGACTCTTCAGCACACATTTTTTGACACAGGCACTAATTATCTCATTGCATGCCATGTCCTGTGCATGGAGTGGACCGTGCTCACCCAGCAAACTGCCATGCAGCCACGTGTTCTGCCACCACCGCTTGGTGCACGGCTCTAGGACTCATTAATGGCACCGTACGCGGGCTGTGCATGCCACGCCGCCAGAATTAGCAATTTCCACACGGGTTCTTCCATGGCAGCAGTAATTGTAGCAGCACAGCGCTTCATAACATTAATCAGTTTATTTTCAAAATACTCCAATGAAGTTTCCAAAGAGTGTATCTGCAAATCCATAAAAAGTACCCACTGAACATGTGCACGCTCAACTTTTGCATGGGTTTATGACAGGCCACATTTTGATGGATTTTTACAGGAATGAAAAAGGGCACAGTTATAGGCCCAAACTGGAACAAAATGCAGTCTAGTACTTTGCTACCCTGCTGTTAAAGTCTACAGACAGTTTGAAAGCATTTCTTTGGAGACGTACAGTTAACAGACATGCTCAGGAACCTAAAGATTTGAATTTTTGCCCAATGCTCATACTTGTAACACCACTTACTGTGTCAACAGAGCCCTTCAGCTGACACCACCTGGTTCCAAATTGCTTCACATGTCTTCTGAGGTGGTAAAACCCCCAACTGCCAGCAGCCCCTCTCGGTCCGCAGCAACATCTGCACTTGTGAATTGTCCACACAAAATTCTGTGGCAGGCTGAAAACTGAACATATGGGGACAATATAAAATACAGTGGATGAAAATCGCAAAATAAATAATGCTGGGGCCAGTACGGCAGTTGTGTTATTCCTTTTCCTATTTAATTTTAAAAAAACAAAGCCCCAAAGCCCATTATTAACTGTAGCTTCTGCATTAATTTTCAGTCTGCCAACCTAGTGTACTCCAGAAAGACAGGGTCCTGCTACAGAAACTGGCTTCGCTTCTGTTCCTGTGTGTGAAGTCTTACGGTTCACCGTAAATTTACATTTTGTGTTCCATGAATATTTCACTGTTGTGAGGTGAATAATTATATTTACCTCTATTTTCCTCGGAAGCAGTGCATTTTTATATTACTCTAATACTACCAATGCTTCAGTTATTGCTAATATTAAAAATGGATTTAATTACAACATGATTAATCCAGAACTAAAACATCGTTGATATCCGAACAGGCCAGGCACAAATCAGGTGTAATTTACATCCCTAGTTATTACATTATCAATTTCTTTCTTCTTGTTATGGTTTGAGAAACCCACAACAATTTATTCTGTCACATGATGACCCCTCCTCACCCAGGAAGGGGAATTGGGGAAAAACAAGGAGACCTAAGGGTTGGCTGAGTATAGTCCTTGTGTATTTTTCAGTCGTTCTTTAGTATTATTAATGTTAATTATTTAGTCTTATTCTATTTAATCTGTCTATATTTAAGCCCTCAAATTTCTTTATTTTTCCGCAGTTCCCCTTCCCAGGTGGGGAAGGGTCATCGAGTGAGAGAATAATTGTCTAAACAACAACAAACTGCTGTGGGTTCCTCAAACTGTAATACCGGGACGCGCCAGCCCCTGTTTGCCCCAGTCTAATCACTACCGATGCTGCATTTCTTCACTGCTATCTGGAGATCCCGCACACGTTATTGTGTTAAATAATTAAATAACGCCTTCTCTCTCCTTTGTGGGCTCATACTATTTTTTTCCCCTCTGGTTTTCTCTGTATTGATTCACTTTGAGCAAAAAAAAAAAAAATAAAAAAAAATCTGCATTTTAAACAATAAGCAATTTGGCACCAGCCCTGTCTTTTCTTTGTACTACGTATAGCGCTAAGACCACAGTTGGTGCCAAGGGAATAATAACTCACAGATAAAAAAAACTTTTAATAATAGAGGGAAATGGCTGTGCTTTGAGCCCGACGAGCCTGCCGAGTCCCCCAACACCCAGCTCTGGGGTACAGACATCGAGGAGCCCTTCGCTACCACAACCTCTCCTTGCCCCTCACCACGGCCCACACCCAGCCGGCCGGGGACAGGGCCACTCTGACAAAGCCAATTCACCCCCAGGGGCTTTGCAGGGCCTGAAAGCCACCAGTGTCCCCCCGAGGGATGATGACCAGGGACTCCGCTGCTGGGTGGGTGGCGGATCAGGGAGTACAGGCCCCACGCTCCCTGAGAGAGCCAGTGGGGAGGCACAGCAGGAGCCATGACCCTGCAGGGCTGCCGCCTGAGGGGAGGGCAGGCCACCACCGGGCCCTGATGGCTCCAGTCAGCCCGAGCCGCCCTGAGCCACCCCCAGGCCTCCCTGTGCCACAGGAGCACCATTTTGGCCCAGGCCTTCCAGGGGTACAGCTGAGGCAGGGGGTGCCCCGTCTCCCACAGTTCCCAGGCCCTCACAGGACTTCCCAGGCAGCCTCAGGCCTCATGGTTGAGGTGGCCTGCAAGGCCACTGCCTCAGGGGAGGGCAGGCCACCACCAGGCCCTGCAGGTTCCAGTCAGCTCAAGCCACCCTGAGCTGTCCCCAGGCCTGCCTGTGCCACAGGAGCACCATTTTGGCCCAGGCCTTCCAGGGGTACAGCAGAGGCAGGGGGTGCCCCTTCCCCCACAGCTCCCAGGCCCTCACAGGACTTCCCGGGCGGCCTCAGGCCTCATTGGCGAAGTACTTACCTTTCTCTGAGTAGAGCTGCACTGGCGGTGGAGCTGTCAGTTTCACCACCCTGCTCTGCGCACCCATGGGGGCTGTGGGCCTGCACCCCATCATCTGCTTCAGGGCCTTGGACCCCACCTGTGGCTGCTCCCAGCTTGCCTTCCCTCACGCAGCACACTGCTCTTGCTGCTTTCCCACATCATCTCTTCATCCATGAGGAGTTCAAAGAAACATCTATGACAGGGAGAGAGATGAAACACACAACCAGGTCCCAGCGGCTGTCTCCGGTTGTGTTCAGGAACAGTTCCAGACTCACTGAACTCGGTACTCTGGCCATCAAGGCAGTCCTTGAAGACACGTTGAAGCCGATAAGCTAAGAGCAGTAATTCATATTGACTGCATACCTCCAATGTCCCCGTAAGTCTCCTGAGGCCAAAACACCAACTGCCCACATCACCTGAGCCTTGGACTTCTGGCACCTGGCGCATCCTGGTGTGCCTGTGTCATCTGGATGGCTTACAGCCACGGAGCCTACTGCAGCTCTGTGAATACACGTCCCATGCAGTGTCATCCATCTTACACACTCATACCACTTGCCAGGGTCTGTGAAAAGGCCCCTTCTTCCAAACGACATGGCTGAGGCAGAAGACAGAGCCCTCGTGGCAGTGGGTGCCACCTCCTTCTGGTGGGATGCCTGTGTCCTTCCTCCTCCGCAAAGCTGTTCTGAAATGTTCTGGGTGCCTGGTAGACTACAGCACAGGCAAGATTACAGCAACTTGTGCTCATGGAAGAAGTTCAGAGAAGGGCCTCCTTAACCCATCTGCAACACATGATGGAGTTGTCTTTGGAGACACGAAATGTGATACTGTGTTCAGTACCCACTGGGAACAGAAGACTCCATCTAGACTTCCATGAAGGCCAGCAGCTCAGCTAGATGTGTGATGAGCAGGTGAGCACCCTCTCTGAACCATTATTTGGTGTGAGAAATGGGGCTGCTGGTGGCTTTGGGGGCTCCTAAGGGAGGAGTCTATTGGAATGGGTTATGGGCAGTTCTGACTCGAGAGAAATCCAGGTTCCAGCTGCAGACGGAGCCCAGCCCTCGTCTAGACCAGGTATCCTCATTTTAGCACCCATTTCTCACTAGGCCTTAAGGCCATGCTGGAAAATGGCCCTGTTCATCTCCCCTGGAGTAACTTGTACCCATTACCCCTCATTCTGGGTTCACAGCTCTCCTGCCCCAGCCATCCAGAGCAGCACCCCACTTGTTATTTCTACAGGCCTCAGCACAGGAAGGACATGGACCTGTTGGAGCAGGGCCAGAGGAGGCCACAGAAATGCTGGGAGGGCTGGAGCCCCTCCACTGTTGGGATTAAGAGGGTTGGGGAGGTTCAGCCTGGTGAAGGCTCCGGGGAGACCTTAGAGCCCCTTCCAGTCCCTCAAGGGGCTCCAGGAAAGCTGGGGAAGCACGCCATAGGAGGAGTGGGAAGGGTTTTAAACTGAAAGAGGGGAGATGGAGATGAAATTCTTTGGTGTGAGGGTGGTGAGAGCCTGGCCCAGGTTGCCCAGAGAAGCTGTGGCTGCCCCATCCCTG
>JAOXNO010000020.1:902235-931596 GCA_028565335.1 Limnodromus scolopaceus
ATGGGGCTGCTTCAGGCTGGTGGTGCTGCTGCTGCTCCAGCCTTGGCTTGGGAGGGATGGCTTGGGGAAGTTTGGCCAGGAAACGTAGCCTGAGGCAGCTTTGCAGCCCCCTCTTTGCTTGTTGCACTTTTTCCATTTGTTCCTTCGCTTTTTGCAGGCTCTGACTCAGGGAAGGTGCGTATTATCCACTAGACACGTCGAAGAAGAGAGAAACCAATTAGGGTCGAAATAAATGCTAGGGAGAGAGAGAGGGAGCGAGAGAGAGGGAGAGAGAGAGGGAGAGGGAGAGAGCCTTGCTTCAAATTGCTCTCGTGTTAGAGACGAAATGAGAATTTAGGGCAGGTGGCACTTTGCATTATTATTATTCGGGTTCCCATATGACAGGCAAATCCTAAAGCGGGATGGAAATGGACATTGCTACGTTTATGGCCAAGGTTTCAACAAAAAACCAAACTTTTTTCGCCTTTGTCAGCGGGAGAGTTGGAGAGGGGAGCGAGCCCCGCTTCCCAGCCTGGCTCAGGCTGCTGGGCACCGGGCTCGCTCCAACTCTTCGGGGAAGCGAATATTGTTTGGGGAGCTAATGAGCCTAATAAAAACGTGATGATGGTGGCGAGGGGCTGGTGGGGGCTGTAAGAAATATTGACTCGTTTTCAGGTCTGTGGGGGACGATGTTTCGTGGGAGATGAACTATTCACGTAGTTCACAGCGAACGTGGAAGGAACTTTTGACTGCCAGTGGACTCGGGAACCTCTTGTTTTCCAGTAGTAATGCCTCTTTGTTTTTTTTTTTAGATGTTTTCACCTCCTGTGAGCAGTGGGAAAAATGGACCAACTTCCTTGGCAAGTGGACATTTTACTGGCTCAAGTATGTAACGTTTTTGTTTCGTATGTAGTGAAATTGTTGGTAGTTATTTATCCACAGGCATTACCTTTGTTGTGGTTGTGTTAATCTCTTCTGGGGAGCAGATTCATTCAGATTGGAGCGGAATTATTCCTTAGCGCTGGCTGTTATTATTATTATTATTTCCACAAGACTGGGACATTTTCACGGTATTTATATACATTTATGATTTTAGAAAAAAAACAAACATAAAGTTCTCCTCTGTATAATTGTTCAAGGTGAGCTAGTTTAAATCTTTTTCTGTTTTCAGTCGAGCATTGGAGATTTTTATTTCCAGTTTCAGATGCTAGCTTTTGCATGTCTGAAATTATAAGCGAAGCATCTTGCGTGAGAATTAATTTTGTGAATAAGAATTGAAGGCTGCTTAAATTAAATAAATAAATCAGCAAGTATCCGAGTCTAAACACCAACCTCTTCCGGGAAAAGGACTCTTTAGTGTTAGAGATCACTCTTTGCTGATGGAATATTTTTGGGTGAATTAAAATCTTCAGGTTTGTTTCTTTTCTCCTGGTGGAAGGCAGGGCATTTTCTTTCTAAATATTTGCCTGCTTTTGAAGAGTCCCTGCAATTGAACTGGAGGATTTGGTTGTTTGTGTGTTTGTTTATTTGGCTGTAGTAGTACTATAGGGGCAACTCCTGCATTCCCTAAAAACAGGAGTCCTGTTTGATGACAAAAGAAATACCAGAGCTTTTTTGCGGTAGAACATATGTGTACAATAATTGTCTGGCAACTCAAGTTTTATATAGAGGCTTTTATGTGCCTGACAAATTAGAAGTAAAACTAGCAAAGATACTCAGGCATTTGAGATTTCCTCGCTCTTCTATTAAGTTTGTTTAAGAGGGTTCCCTGCCTTGCGGATGTGATGTTTTGGCCAGGACACAAATCCATCTCCGGGTAGAGAGTGTTTTAAAAGCAGGGGCAATTAGACATAGCCCCACACTGTACGGAGTATTGTTATCCGCCGAGTCCTGCTCAAAATCAGATGGGAAATTTGGACAAGTCCTCCCTGCAAACTGCCAGTAGATATCTAGATATAAACACGTCATTGCGTATAGTTTCATGCCTGGTATTTGCAGTTTGGACTCAGTTAAAGGAACCTCTTCTGTGTATTCACTCTAGCCATTTTTATTAAATGCAGTGGTACCTCAGCTAACTTCTTATTTCCAAAGAAGGACTTCCTAATTTGAGAGTGGTCTGGCATGTGCATTTTTAAGATACTAGATCAAATGCCGCCTACAATTATTAAGCGCTCATTTTGTGAATTTTATTCTACTCAGACTTTCAAAATAATAACATGTTTTTGTTTTATCTTCACAAATTTGGTTATATTATGAATATAGTCACTTGGAGAATTTTACTGTTAGGTTTGAATAACTTTCCAAACGTCATTTGCCTTAGATCTCGCAAGCTAAAGATTTTAATCCTGTTTTTTGTCAGTTTCTGAATGACATAATTTTAAGAACTGATTTAACCGAAGACATAATATTCGCTATATTTGTTTTCACTGGAGAGAAGCAAAGAGTGTTTGTGCCAGACAAATCAATTTGTCATGCTTATATACCAGTCAATGCAGCAACTAACACTGGTCTAGCAGCAATTGACTAGATAGTTATATTTAATAAATGCATCGTAAACCTCATCTACCAAGTCATTTTGATCAGAAATACCCCAGGATAGAGAATCTGAAGAGCGAGTGGAATCGAGGGGTTATATTGGGTTTTTTATTGTCTCTAAATCTGGAAGCATTAAAGTAACTTTGACGCATCGTTTCAGCCACACAAATAATTTAATGAGCTGGAGTAAGTCGGTAATATTAAGATACAGACTGTTTAAAATAACACCTGAACCCTCCCACACTGTCACCACATGTAAATGCTTGAATCCCCCGGTCTCTGCTGGTGGAGGCTGAAGGACCCAGCCTGATAAAGGAAGGTTGGTAGATTGTTTGCACAATGGGATGCAGCACAGGGTACGCTCTTCCAAGGGCAAATCATTTGGAATTTCCTATAGAAGTGGCTGTTGATCGGCGATTGGAGAGGGAGCGAGTGACCAGTGATTTTGGAAAAAGTTGTCAGAGCGTGGGCATGAGCGAGTTGCCCCTCGTTGGTCCCGGGGAGAGGGTGGGCATGCGGCCTGGCGAGGGACTCGCGTGCAGGAGAAGCGTGGCTATTGTTCGCCGGGCTCTTGCTGGCCAGCCAGCTGTGTGCCAGGGGCTGGCTCCTTCAGCATCTCTGGGGTGCGGGCTCGCAGGGAGCCAGCGCTGGAGACATGCAGATTTGATGTGATAGCGCCCAGACAACTGCTGCAAGAGGTGGTTTCTGTTACTGTATAGAAGGATTAAAGATAGCTCCGTTAATAACATGTGAGCAGTTTATTATTCTAATTATCCATATTGATAATATGAATTTTTAGCCAGCCGAATGCAGTCTGTTCTTCCTTCTGGACAGATGCCCTTCTGAAGTTTGAGCTGACCTTCTCTTAATGGTCCTCTTTTAAAAATTATATTTACTGAGATGGGGAACCACAGATGTCATTCCTCTGCATTAACCTGAAACTTCTCTTAGGAGAGGGGAGGAAAAAAAAAACCCACCCCAAAACCGACCCCAAAGAAAAGCAATCCCAAGCAGTGAAGTGAAACTAACTGTACTTTAGGAAGTGTGGTAATATTTCATGCTTAAAGTCATCTTAATAGCTTTTTACTCATCTAATATATGATGCTCTATTGTGATTTGTAACGTGTGAATGAAAATAAAGTGAAGCCACATTTCCTTTTAATCTTTAATTTCACAAACATGGCTTCTTACCATGTTAAGAAATGGTGAGGGCTGGGAGGGAGAAAGGAATGTAACCTGAGCCACAGCCGTGACATTCCCATGGAGCATTTTTCACATGAAAGGCTTTTGTCAACCCAGTAAAGGACCAGGAGTTTTTGTTTGATGTTTGCAGGTGTTCAGCAGAGAGCACTAAAACAATTCAGCCATGCTGCTTCAGAGACTCTGACCTTAACGGGGGGAATTGGGGAAGACTGAAATTATTTTTAAGAAAACTCCCCTGGAGTTACCTCAAATTTATATTGTATTTGTAAAGTGATTTAATACCTGTTACTTAAATTGAACAATGCACGTCCATTAGAACGAAACCGGGTTTTTCTTTTTCCTTTTTTTTTTCCCCTTCTTTTTTTTTTTCTTTTCCTTTTTTTTTTGGAACAGTTGCCAAAAGAGAATTGATTTTCCCAGATCTTCTAAAATTTTCTGAATAGTTCACTTTAGCTTCCTTAGCGTTTGTCATAATCCAAGTGCGAGCCATTGTAAAGTAAGGGGAAGATGATGATCGCTGGTGCTTGATTTTTGGGGAATGGATTTTGAAGCAGGTTTTCGACAATTGTGGTACTAAAGAATTTGCTAGGTCTGTCACATTTGGTGTATTTCAGTTTCTGAACCGTTAATCAAAGCCCACATCTTCCTGATTGTGTTCAATTTCTGCTTCTTCTATTTTAAGTATTTAATTTTACCTAAGTTTTCAAGCATCTGTTAGAGATTGCCCACTGTGTATATGTTTGAATATTGTGTGGGTGTGAGCAGCAGGAAAATAACCAAATTCTTACGATTGGCCCTTCCTATTGCACACACAAAAAACAATCTAAAATCTTTGCTAGCACAGACATCACTGAATAAAGCTGTCAGTTTAAAGGATTTAAGGACTTGCTTTTAATTTTGCCATTAGTTTGATTAGGGCTTGTCCTGCATTAAAATAACAGCGATTACAAATTAATACATCTTTAACTAGGGAATCACAAATTCAGCTGGATTTTTTTTGAAGTCCTTTTTTTACTATGGATGTGTCTGAGTAAATTACAACCAAATGTAGTTTTTTTTTTTTTAAGTAGAGCTCAATTTTTGCAGCATGGCCTTCTGGGAAAGGGGCATAATTTTGCTGTTCTTGGTGGATCATCAGAAAAAGTGAAGTTAAATACAGTCTAGATCTTGAAAAGGTTTTGGTGGCCGCTCAGGTTGGGCACAGCTGACGGTAGGAATACCGTGTGCGTGCTAGGGAAGAATACACCTTCACCAGGGAGGGTTTGGGACGAATGTGATTTATTTGGGGGGTTATAATGCAGAATTGAAAAGAAAAGAAAAGAAAAAGAGTACATGAGAAGTGTTAAACATAGGGGTCAGAGAAGTACTTTAATAATGTGGGGAGGCAGCGTAGTGGGTGTGTAGCTGTTGGGGTGACACAGGTGACTCTGAAGGGTAGTCCGTGTCTGCAATGGTCTGTGTCGGAAAACACGGCAAACGATGATTGAATTTGGGTGTTGGCTTTGCGTGCGTGTTGCACCACGTCGCTCCCTCTGCCAGGCGGCATTCCAGGTCTCCGGTGTGCGGGGACACGGCACCTCCCGGCCCCCCTGTCTGGCTCTGCCACCCCCAGCCCGCGGCACTGCTCCCTGATGCTCCTCTCTGGCTTTCCCTGTTGAAAAATCCTCCAGGCTTTAGCTCCGTGGACACACAAAAGCAACCACTTCCATATTTTTCATCCCTAATGTTTCGTAATTATGATTAAGAAGAAGAAGAATGCTAGTTACCTCCCATCCTTCCAGCTATGTTTACTTGCGAAGCGTTCGATCCTCCTCCCCTCCGAGCCCTATTAAAGAGCGCGCTGTGGGGGCAGAGGGAGACCCACGCCATGGTATTTGAGTTGGCCTGAGACAGCACCCTGCACACTTGGAGGAGCTAAATATTTAGTTACAAAGGAGAGAGGTTGCTTCTGAGTTTGGGTCTTGCTGGCAGTGGCAAACGGAGCGCATCCTGCAGAGGATGTTCCAGAGACACAGCCACCTACAATCCCTCACATGTATTTAAATCTGGAAGCTGAGGACTTGTCTTGGCAATTAAAAAAGAAGAAAAAAATATTAAAAAGTTCATGAATCCCCCTGATTTGTGATTTTTGGAAGAAAATTAGCCTTAGTAAATGGAGGAGGGTCTGAATACTCTGCAAAAAGGTTGCCTTGGATCTGATCTAAGAGAATTGTATCTGAAACAGTTCTGTTGTGCCTGTTGGATACTGTAGCTTTTCTGTGAAATACTTTTTGTCATAATCCTTGCTTGTCTACCTTGTCAAGACTCAAATGAATACATTTAATAATTCAAAGCCATCTACATTAGCTGTCTGAGAGACTGAAATGCTTGGGGGCCAGATCCAGCCAAATGTCACTTGGAGGAGACGCTTGTTCCTGCCACTGCCAAATTTAGCAGGAACAGAAAGAATGTTTTTCGGTTATTCCGTGGATACGAGGTATCTGCGAACTGAGCGTATCTGTTAAACCAGGGAGCTCAGGCCTGACTTGGAATTAAGTAGGAGTACAAAGCTTGTGCAACGTGTTCGGTAAGGGATGTGGGAACAAAAGGCATCTGGGAGCGTGTGAGGTACAATTTGGCTTCTTCCCATTAGATGCGTGCTCGTACCACTCCCAAATTCAGATTGATTCTTGTCATCGGCAAACGCAGCTCCCATTGACCGAATTCCCCGGAAACATTAAATAGGCACAAAGAATTGTCAGCCTCTGCGTCTCGGGAACACTGGGTCACACAATTTTAATCTTTCACCGCTTCCGCTTGTTTTTTGGCTTCTGCAGCTTGAACATGTGATTTAATTTATTATTTTAATTCCCCCCCCTCCTCCGTGATTTGAATCATTACTGAATTTGGAGTCGCTTTGATATTTTACTTACCTTGTAAGTAAAAGGATTTAAGCAGAGGCTTGGGGATCCCGGGAATGTTGCAAATGAACTGCTTGACATTTTTTGACAGGATCAGCAAATATCTTTACCATGCCCTAGAAATGAGGAAATCGCTTAAATAACAGATGAACAACTAAGTCACATAAACATATATAATAGAACTATGTAATGAAAGTTTATGCTGTTAATTGCTTGAATCTCTCTTAAATGCACAGAATCATGGAGCAGTAAAAGCTGTCATATAAACAATTTTGTTTTGAGTTTAAAATTATTCCCTTTTTTTTTTCCTTCTTCATCTGCTATGATAAACAAAGTCATTTTGTAAGCTTCACAGATCAAACATTTACTTCTAATGGTAAACTACATTTTGTATCTGGAAATGTGTGTCTTTGCAAGGCCCAGAAAAAGAGTAGAGCCCCGGTGGCCCCAGGCCTGTGGTTTTCAGTGTTTGATATCATGATGTTATTTAGATCAGTTCCCATAAGCCAAGATAACAGATCTGCAATTGTTTAATAAGGAACAGGGGATGTGTTTGTAATGGTTTAAAGATCTTTTACCAAAATTTTCCCAGATACATGATACCAGGGAGGTGGACATCATCAAAGTTGGACTAAGAAAAGCTAGAAATTACATTTCAAGAAGTGGAATTTTTTTTTTTTTTAATGTCCTGAACGGGAGGCAGCCTATTGTTTTGAAGCTTCTGAAATGCAGCCTTACAAAAGTCAGGTGCCTACACCTCCTAGGGCTCCTTGGAGCCGGCCGAGGAGAGATGGCCCCGGGGCTGTGATTCATTTTCTGCTCCCTGCCAAAGGACCCAGCGATTCACCGAGGCGTAGCTCCCTGTGTTCTGGCTGGCGAAGAATAGGTGAGACTGTCACTGCTCACGCGAACGTCTAGTTGGAGTGAGCTGGCCGTGCGGTCAGCAGAGAGGAGAGGCGGCACGGCCCGGGAATGTCTGACATGTCCTGCTGAAGATGTAGGCATATAAAATTAATATACATGTAATAGTATGTACCATCTGCCAGCGCCTGCAGATAGTCCGCAGAGTTTCTCTTGCACCTCGGAAGACAGGAGGAGGAATAACAACAGTTCAAACGAGTCCCTTGAATAATTTAATTTGGTGTTATTTATGCTGTACTATTAACTGCAGAGGAAAAGTGGCTACCGAATTTCCTCCCCTGCCTTTTGGCAGCTGATGCTGCCCGTCAGTCCAAGGCACCGAGATGCTGAGGGGCTGCCACTTTTTCTTTTTTTGTCATCTGGAAGGCATCGTGTGCCTCGGGGGATCGAGCCCAAGTGCCGAAATCTGCCTCTTGCCATTTGTGCTGTTCAAAGGTTTTCAAACCTCTGACTTGGGGGTTTGCGCTGGGGCACAAACCTCTTATGTTGCAACAGCAGAAAATCTCAATTTTCTTCTTTTACCTGTTTCTGCCTAGTGCTTCTTGGCAGAGCAGAGGGGTGGCACTGACCAAATCCTTAGATATATTTTTTTTTTTCTAATGTTTTCAAAGGCTGTTGTGTAATTTCTTTTCTTAGCAAACTTACAGAACTAGGCAAAGTGTTGGGAAAGATTTTGGCATATTTACTCTCTCTGCCAAGGTAAACACCAGGGCAGTCCATCTGCATATCAGACAACCAGGTGTATTTAAAAATGGGTTTATCTGGGTGGATTTGAGAGTGGGGAGAAAGTATTTCAGGGGAAGGTGCCGTAACAGCATTGTTGGGTGAGAGCTGTTGTGACAGTCCCCCTTTCAGGACGCCTGTTGGTAGCAATGACAATAGGTAGCTGCGATCTATTGTTGTCTGGGCCGGGTATTGATCTATTTTGGAACCGCTGGATTTGCAGAGCACTCTGGTGGAATTTGTCTAATCCCCCAAGACTTGATTTGTTGAATATAATGATTTTCATTTCACCTGGTGAAAAGGCTTCCGAGGTTGAGCCGATGTCTCTGGCACTTGGCGGTGCCTTCTGCTCCGCTCTCTCCGCGGGGGAGCGACGCCGGGTGCCTTCGGTGCCCGCTCTGTCCTATCCTTGCCAAAAGCCCGCTGGTGTTTTCAGCAGTCCTGGCATCTGGGCTTCATTGCTTTCAGTCAGGGTTTTACCCCAAATTTACCTTTTTACCCTTAGAACAGACCCTTTCAGGCTCATGGGCTGTTTCTGTGGGTTCCAGCAAAGTTTATTTTTAAAAAAAAAAACCCAACCACAAAACAACCCCCCTGTTTTATCTCACATTCACTCTGCAGCGATCGGTACCTCCGCCAGGATAATTTTAGGGGTCCAAAAATGGAAAAAAAAAAAAATTGAAATCACTGAATTAATTTTTAGGCATGTGTGTAATCCCTAGGAAAACGGGGATTCGGTTCTTTCTCTTCTGTAGTATATAAAAATTAGACTCTCTCCTGGTGCTGTTTTCCTTGAATAAAAGCCTGAAGATTTGGGGTTGTCAGGTTAACGTGGCACGATGCGCTTTTTCCTCTGACTGTACGTATAAATACAATCGGCCTATTTGATAAATAACTGGTACAAAGGTTTTGTTATATTAAAAACAGCTAAGTATGACTCCTGATGGAATATCGAGACTGTAATTGAATCTCAGGGGTTCTGGTACTGTTCATAAAGCATTTGAGTTGTTTTGTGCTTCGTGACGTCAGCCCAAAGCTTGATTGAATTATGTTCCTGTATTGTGGGAGCACCTGCCAGTGCCACTAGACTTAAGGGTCTGTCAGCATTTCCATTACAAACCTTCCTGATAAGTTTGTGACTTGGCTCTGGGCGTTTGAACCGGGCTGAGGGCTGGCATATAAACTCACAGCCCGGGAGCGAGTTCTTCCACAAATACAAGAAAACCGAATAAATTGCCCAAATTGTCACAGGATGCAACTCTCCTCTCGCCTCCGTGCAGATGTGATGCTGTTCCTTGGGCACAGTCCCTGTTTGAAATGACTCTGGGATTTCACAGAGCAGAGCCTGAAATACTGCTATTGAATGAAGCTATGTGAAAGAGGGGGTTTTTAGTATTTTAGAAACAAAGACATGCATGTGATAACCTGATTTGGGAGTCCCCGTGAGCATGGGCCGTCTCTGCTGGCAGCTCTGCAGGCTGTAGCGTAGGTTTCCTCGGTTCTGAGGGGATTCTCACTGAAGGGAGAAGCGAGGGCCAGGAAGCTTGCATACACAGTTGTAATACAGAAATAATTATTAAATTACTTTTAGCTCCTTATAGATCTGTGTACTTAATTATGGGGACAGCACACGGCAGCTGATGCTGAAATGCAGAGTAAATATTTAGCGTGGCGCTGCTCAAGGTGCGTCGTGTTGGGAAGAGATGCTCCTTATCCTCAGGGGACTGCTGGCCATTAGGCCTTGCAACTGCTTGAATGCTGCAGGTATTTTGAGAGAAGGGCAGGGATGAGCCAGAGTCACCACCAGACCTCCCAAAAGGGCAGAAAGTGGCCTAACGGCGTGGTTAAGTCCTGCAGCTGTGAGAGCATCGTAGCGAGTCCTGGGCTCACCCCACTGTGTGTGCAGGAGCATCCCAGCTCTTCCCTCCTCCTGCTTCTCCAGGATCAATGGTTTTCCTCGGGCACTGCACAGGGGAGATGATTTGGACTCTCAAGACTTCCCAGTACTGCAAAACCTCATTCACGTGGCATTTTATACAACAGAAATCCCATCTACCTGAAATTTGGACAAGTGTTCTGAGGTTCCCTCTCCGAAATCTCCTCCCTTGCAGTGTGCAGTCAGCCTGAGGTTGGGAATGTCCCCTCCGTGAGAAATAGTACCAGTTCTCTGGTACAGCTTCATCTGACTCGGAAATGTTATTTGATTTTTCAGACCTAGGATACTAACCTGTCAGGCACACTCATTTTCCTCCTGTGCCACCGATGCCCCTTCTCTAGCCAGACCTTCCACATCGATCTTCCCGTGCCGTCACTAACTAGTACCCGCGACTAGTTACTGCCTGTTGCCAGAGCACTTGGTTTGGGTTTGCCTTGAACTCCTATTGTTTGGGCCCACTGGTGTGCTTTGTGTTAATCTGGGCTCTCCTAAGCCAACTTTATTTCATAGTATTTTGTCCCTTGCAGTCCTTCGGGAAAAGTGACGTGTTAAGTCCTGATTAGAGACTAGATGATGCTTTATTCTGCAGGATCAGAGTTGTTAGCAAATGCCTTGCTTAACTTTTGTTTTCTGTGCTTAATCGCTTTGTTGATTTTATACTCTTTGGAAAGATTTACTTACTTAGGAAATACTGTGTCGTGTTGTATAAACAGAGGAAAATTCATGTTCCTAAAATTAGATATTTTGTAAACACCACAAATTAGAGCATTTAATTTATGAACTAGCTTATTAACTAATGGACATTGTCTTTTTCGCTCTCCTAATTTTCTTATTTATATTCCTTTATTTTTTCGATTACACCCCTGTCTTTTAGAAGTGAAGCGGTTGATTGGCACTAGTGGTGAGAGTGCTTCGAGTTCATGCTCGTGTCCAGGTTCGATTAGGCGGTTTGGTCAGTGTGAGATACTGATGCTTCTTCACATTTCCCTGCCTGTGAGTGAAGCCTACGACAGATACCGAAAACGTGTTGATATCCAATTAGGAAGTTACCATGGCAAAATTAGCAATTATCAGAAAGTAACCGGGCAGCTCGGGACAGCTCTTTGTCAGCGCAGGGGCTCTCTGTCCTCTGCGCTCTTTGGGAGATGCTCCTCTCCAGGGCGTGAATCCTCAACGGGGAAATTATTGGCAGTAAATTATCATTGTCTTTTTAACCATAAACCCCGTTTAGTTGAAGTGCAAGAAAGTTGTCATATTCAAAAATATACAGATAACAACCCAAGTTTTGCTTCTCTTGAGAATTCAGTGAATCCAGGTTATTTCAGCGGTATTGGATCCCTTTTACCTTTATGGCTTGTCCAGATGTTTGTCATCTCGTTGTCTCTATTTCTTCCCCGTTACTGACTTGGTTTTGTTTTTTTCTTGGACTTGTGAATGCAAGCTCTGTAGGGCAGGAAAAACACTGCAGTTCATTAAACCTTCATTATCTGAAGGGGCAAGATTTAGTCGTTTCGCAGTGCAAATCCAGGGTAGAGAGCTCTGCTGTTCCCCTGTGAGCGTGATGTGGGGCAGCAGCAAAACACCTTCCAAAAATAAGGATTCTCCTGCAGGCAGAAACCCCCACTGCTGGGCTTCATAGCTCTCTGGATCTGACCTGTCCAGTAACTCCAGCCTTTGGTTCCAAATTCTCACCCTTAATTCCAGTGTTTCCTTCCTTAGGGAGCAGAAGAAGTTACCTATGGAAAATTCAGAGGTGAAGGAATAGGAATGGAGAAAGGAACTGAAAACCCTGCAATCAAAACTTAACCAGAAAACAGATAAAGTGATGATTGTTGGCATTTTTGTGCTTCTGGAGCCTGTAAATGCCCAAGTGTTTTCTGTGGCCATTGAACCCATAGTATCTGACTACAAGGAGCTGATGAGATTTATTATGCTAAAAGTGTGATATTTAAAAAATGAGATATATACATTTAAAAAATGTATATCTAAACCTGTAAAATCTAATATTTTAACATATTTCTAAGTGTAAAAAAATATCCTCTGGCTCTGCCATTGGGCAAAATTGTGATATGTTTGTAAACAGGGCAATGCCTAATGGAGAATTGTTATTTTCTTAATCCAAAATAGAAAGAGCTTAAATAGAAAGTGCAGGATTATGAAAGCAGCAGCTTTATTCTTTTTAATAAAGTTGTTTCTTCAGCTCAGTCCTATCCCCAGTGCTGGAAAAAAAGAAACTTCTGGTGGTCTCCGCTGGGGTGGGATGAAACCCCCTTGCGCTGACTGGGCACTTGGAGGGGTCACAAGCACTGAGTCGCTTGGTAATATTGGTACAATCATTTTTTATTTTTTTTTTTCTGCTTAAGCCTCTTCCCTGTCCGTTGCTGTCTAAAAGACCTAGTTCGACAGGAAATTAAGAGCAAAAATGAAAATGGATAATCTGTAGAATGTTTTCAAATTTGTCCGTTGTATTTATCAGAAGTCCATGTGAAAAATAGCAACGTTGAACTGTAATGGAAGCAAATTTAAAAAAAAATAAGACAAACCACTAAGAAATGTATTTTTTGCAATAGCCTTCTCCCGGTCTCTCGTTTGCGCCGATGGGAGGGTTCCCGGCCGCGAGCGAAGGGAGAAGGACGGGGCTGCTCGCTTGCTCCTGCCTTCACAGATGGCACCCATCTTGCCTACTGTGACTTTCGTCAAAGCCTGGCATCTTAATCGAACGGCATCATCTCGGTGCCTCCCGTGTCGGTAAAGAGATAGGGAGGCTTATCCCTTTTTAAGATAAGGGTTTGAGATGGCTCTTTCAAGGCAGCGGTCTCTTCCTACTGATTGTAAAGACGGCTCGGTGACTAGATGGCTGCTTTCTTGATGGCTAAAGCTAAATGAGATGAATCGCATCTTAAAGGTCCCCTGGGTCTACTTGAATCCTCTTTTTTTTTTTTGGTAATTTTTAATTCTTTAGAACAGAAAATCCTTCGTTCTTGCGTCTCTGAAGAATCAAGAGCCCGCATCACATAGACTGGAAAACTGTTCTCTCAGTGCAGTGCTTGGTGTTATTATTTCTGTATTTATTACATTTATTAAAGACTGCCACTGTGTTTGGTGGTGTGCGTTTTGGAGGGTTAATTGGTTCCAGTTGCAGAGTTAATTGATTTCAGTTGGCTCCCAAGGAGGAGATGTGAAATGGAGTCTCTTCTGAGGGTGACACTTCCCAGGAGAGGGAAACACCTCCTCTCCCCTTCCT
The DNA here is from genome assembly GCA_028565335.1 of Limnodromus scolopaceus. NCBI lineage: Eukaryota > Metazoa > Chordata > Aves > Charadriiformes > Scolopacidae > Limnodromus > Limnodromus scolopaceus. The sequence goes on from JAOXNO010000020.1 coordinate 915,677, forward strand.
GCGAGGTACAAGTCTCCTTTGTACCCTGTGAGAGGAGATTTTTCTCGGCGGTGCCATTTCATCTCCTCCTCACCAGCGCGTCCTATAAAATGCCTCCTTCCGAATGGCAGGGTGTCTATGCAGGCATGAATGCACGTCTCCGTTATTAGCATCTTTTGATTTTATTCCAACTCGGTGACTAATAGCAACAGATTCCAAATAGTTATTCTGAGACTTTTGACTCAGTCCAAATTTTGCCTTAAAATGGGTTTGCTTACATCCAAGAGCTATTTTGCTCCCCTGCGTTCATTGTAGCGTTTTCAAATTATTTTCAACTTGAAAAGGGGTTTGATCTTTTCTAATTTAATCAGAGTTTCCTGAGAGGAGACTTCAAGGAAGACCATCTCATTTACTGATTGGTGAAACTGGAAAAGTTCCTTATAGAGAATCATCACAAATTCTGGCTGCTTAGTGTCTAATACGGGATTGATGAACTGCGCTCAAACAGTTTTTCTGGTGGGTTTTCACACTTCTTGTGTCTGGCTCACTCCGAAATACTGCAATTATCGCACTTCTCTTTCTCATTAGAGGCAGCTAATTAATAAATATGAGAAAGTTAAGCGATGGGAAAATGTTATCTGGGCACTGCAACTTGGAACCTTGACTTTCTTTGGAGTAATAAAAAATAATAGGTAACACGCGGAAGGAAGTGGTGGTGGATTTATGTAATCTATCAGATCCACCACTGGAATAAATCAGCGTAACTCTACAAACACCCACCGAGTCGTGCTATTTTATGCTGTCTGAGGATCTCATGTTCTGCTAGGAACTAATAGGATAAAATCGAAAATATCGTATTTATTTTAATGAGGGCAGTGAGGAAAATCGTTGCTTTCTGGGAAGAAGACACGCCACAGCTCCCTAGGTACTTGTGAAGGTACCGCTTTGCGCTCTTCCTTTTTCTCTTTCATTGTTAAAATGAAAGTACACATTTCCTGGTTGCTTATTTGGCTGAAGCCTCCTTCAAGCACACATTCAATAATTTGTCTTATTCATCTCCTCATCATGCTCATGGTTATGTTACATTCACCTACAGTAAGGATTCGGTGATAGAGGAAGGATGAATATGGATGAATTGATGAATACAAGTGCTGTGAGTGATTTTTAGAGCTTCTCGTATTCAGTTTGACTGTCTCAGATGGAAGACTGGCAAGATCAGTCCCATGTTTTGAATCGTCAAGTGCACTTTATGTGCTTTCCCCCCCCCGAGTTGGAACCTGGTCTTTCGGATATTGAAAGCACTGGGAATTTTCCTGCTGATTTCCCCGTGAGGAGGATTGGGCTCTTTGCCTATATTCTGCAGATTTATCCATTTCATTGCCCTACATACTCATGCTAATGAAGGAGATAGGTACAGGCGTGGAAAGGCATGATACGAATAGGTGGGCTCCAGTTATTTATTTATTCTTTTCGGCTTGCCCAGAAGAATAATTTCCTCATATATTTCACTTGAGATTTTGCTTGGAGAAGATGTTTGCAGGGATTGGAACAGCCTATTGAAAAGTTGTTTCCTTTTAGCGTTTTGAAGTGATTTAAAAATTGTTTTTCTCTACCGACTTCACGTTAATTTGTAATGAAAACTTCCCTTTAAAAAAATCTGTTGCTGTCCTTATAACTAGTGTACACTTTGTATTTCCTTGTCCTACTGTTTGGGTTATAAACATATTTAAAAAAAATATATTCACACACACAACATTATCATGATTCGGCTTAAGCATCTGTGGTTATAAGTGCACTTCATTTCACCTAATTAAGTTATTTAGTCATTTACACATTAGCAATGTACTACATATTCCACTTTTACAGGAACTTATTTTAATTATACCCACAGTTCTGTTCTGCTCCATTATAGCCATAGATCAAGCTGAATAATAACCATTCTAAAAGCCATATGCTAAAAGAGATTATAGGTCATTAAGGCCAAATTAAGGTAACATTTCTGATGGTCACAAACAGAAGTCTAACCAACAATTATCTTCTTTCAGGTCTGTAGATACAGCCCTCTTTGAGCTTTTAAGATGACAACCAAAGGACAATCTCTGATTCCTAATTGTTGGCGTTGGTTTCAGAGGTTGTAATTTCTGAAATTAATAAGGTTTGCTAAGGCATAACAATATTTGTTTGTTTTTCGCTCTCCGATTCTGGTGTTTGCCAGAGGGCCCCAATGGAAACTTCAGCTCAGAGTCATAGACTAATTTACGTTGGAAAACACCTTTAAAATCATTGAGTCCAACCGTAAACCTAGCGCTGCCAAGTCCACCACTAACCCACGTCCCTCAGCACCATGTCTACCTGGCTTTTAAATCCCTCCAGGGATGGGGACTCCTCCGCTGCCCTGGGCAGCCTCTTCCAAGGCTTGACGATCCTTTTGGGGAAGAAATTTTTCCTAATATCCTCAGCCCATGGATCCAGGCTGTCCAGATCCCTCTGCAAAGCCTTCCTACCCTCAAGCCAGTTTTTTACCCAGCAAAGAGTACCCCCCGTCCAAGCCATGGGCAGCCAGTTTCTCCAGGAGAGTGCTGTGGGAAACGGTCTCAAAGGCTTTACTTAAGTCTGGGTAGACAAAACATCATCTCCCAAACATTCAGCTCTTGTGGAGTACCTGCTCTGTGTAAGCACCCGTTCATCCGCTTCCTTTAGTTGTACCGACCATCAAAGCTCATTTTCAGTGGTGTTGGGTTCTACAGCTTTGGGCTTAACTGTCTTCTGCTGAACAGGGTTGGATCTAATTTTCTCAAGATTAATTTTGGCTCGGAGCTTGCACCTAAGCAGCTTAGCAGTAATTCCCTTTTGAGTGAGCCTCGGTGGTATTTTCCTCTGAAAAGAGCTGAGCTTTAGACAAAGTTTCTGCAGGGAGAGACCTGGGTGTCGTGTCTTTGGCATACGCTGCCTAGCAAATAAAAGTCTTCCACTAGTTTCTGGCATTGAAAATTAACTCTAAGTATCATTGTCTTCGCTGTCCAAACGCATTCACACACACACAAAAAATGCCTCTGTGTCTACTCTGTAGTTGTTAGCAAATGTCACGTTACAAACAGAATTACTTTCCCCATCAAGTGGAATAAATAGTCCCATTGCATTCAAGAATTCAGAAAAATCTGGAGGAAATGGCTCAAACCGAACAGTGCTCCTTGAAGGTCGGTGATGATGGGCCTGGTAGGATGAAGAAGGCTCTGCTTTCTTGAAGATTCCAAGCAGGAACATCACAGCGATTCCTTCTTGCCTTCAAGTCTCTTAGGCTGTGGGCAAAGCCGGACCTTTCTGGTTGTCTGGCTGTACCCACGTAAGGAGAAGGCTGTGGGTTTTTTGGAAGAAAGGCAAATTTAAAACTAGAAAGCTTTCTTAGCTTAGAGGTAACCCTTTGCCTCAAAACAAGCTGGAAACCGTTCCTGTCTGTGGGTCGTTAGTTTCCCACTCTTTCTTTTAGGCTCTTGTGGGTATTTAAGAAAACTGTTTACAGTAGCCTTACTGGATAAAAACAACCGTTCTAATAAATAAATAAACAAACATATACATATGTAACCAAAAAGAGTCATCAGTGGCCATATGTACAATGGTCAGTTGGTGCTTGGTTCAAAGTAAGGTCTGGTAGAAAGGCAAAAGGAATGACGCTCTTTTTGCTGCCTGGTGCCATGCCATGAGTGCTGTAGTGGCTGTTTTATCCCCTTGTATTCCAGAATAAATCACATTAATTAAGGGATATTGTAGGGCCAGATCCAGTGAAGAGCTGGGATTCCTGTTGCATCTCACGAGTAACAGCAGAAGGAAAAAAAAGACAATCTCTTATCTAATGGATTTGTTAAAAACAGGTAATCCCGCATTCCAGAGCGGTTTCTCTGCGTGGAGAGCTGGCCACTGGCAGTTAATCATTCCCACGTTTGTGTCTTCAGTTGCCAGCCCTTGGACTTCATAATGAAAGGCTTGTTCAGCAGAGTATTTCCTTGGTGTTTATAGATGTGGGGACGTACATCAATGCCGTTTATTAGAGTATTTGAAAGGAAGTTAGGACTGGGAGGGAGTCGTTGGATTAGCAGGTCCAGGTGCCTGGTATTGCTTAGATTGTCATGCTCTGTCTTAAAATTGTTAAGGTTTTTGATCCAAAAATCATCTTAGAATAATGTTCCAGCATCTCAGTCCTGATGGCCAGAAGTCTTATTGTAATGTTTTGACAAAATTTAAATATGGCCAGTTTATATTCACTTGTTCTTGTTCCAGCACTTAAATAGCATGTTTCCCTTCTCCATCTGTCCCCCTCCCCCAACGTGTGGCATGTCTCTACAGGAACGTGCCTTTTTCAATGGGAAAAGTCAACCAGACATTTGCGTCTCCCAGCTGCATGTACGTACTTGCCCCAGTTGAGTTTACTCCGTACTTTTTCCAAGAAGGGAGCAGAGTGTCATGGAGTGATGCCACAACAGCAGGTGCCACCTCCATAGATCTAAGGGACTCCCATCCCATCAGGTGAAACTTCCCCATGGTGCCTTCTGACCTATGGAGCTCCCTCTGTGGGCGTGGAGACCCTCCAGGTGTTGGTGGTTTGTCTAATTGGAGTCATTTAAGCTGAGCAACCAATGAGCTGTAGGAGCTCGTTAGGGCTGGGGTGTGGATGGAGGTGGCTGTGGCTGGTTGTGTCTGTGAAGCTCCATGTGGTCTGGCTGAGTTTGGACACGTGTGGGTCCTGGTGGCGGGGCTGCTGCTCCTTCTCTAAGGTAAGGAGCGGTGAACAGATTTCCCCTTGAATATTTTAAAAGGAAGTATGCGGGGGCTGGTGTACCTTGTCTTTCCTGCTTTTATCCTGGGGGCTTGGGAAGTCTGGGTTGTGTTTTTTTGTTTTCTTGGAGAATCTTGCCTTGGAACTTGTGAATTGAGTGTTTCTGCTTTACTTTTGGTTGTAGAAAGCGAGGTGGGGTACCTTGGTGGAAATTCATAGTGTGTCTATATACGTATGTGTCTGCGTAGCAGGTTTTTGCCAGTTGTTTACGAAATCTCCCTGCTTAAATAAATCAACTTGTTTACCTGAACTATAGATGGGGGGGGGTTGAGAGAACTTTATTTGCAGGAGATAGAAGCTGTTTCATTGTTCTATTCTGTGATTCTGTTAGGTCTGAAATAGTTAAATCTGGTCTGAAATAGAAATACAGACCCTCTACATGGCTAGACTCGATAGAATGGGGTCCTTTGCGCTTGAGTCAAGAGGGTCCCAATGTCGCTCTTGTGTGTGCACTTTGTCTCTGAGATGAGGAGGTAGATCCATGGTGGTGTATAGAGGTTAAATTGATCAATTTGCCTGGATACCAGTGCTGAGATACATCCTTAAGCGTTTGGGGGTTGTTTCTCCTTCTAGTATTTTCCTTAATTTTTTCTGTGCTCTCACAGTTTAGCAGACCAGTGTAATCCTTTTGCTTGCGAGCAAGCGCTTGCCTTTTGGCTTGCATTTTGACTTCCATCTGCTTTGAATGTGCTCTTAAATACTGATTGAGGCGTAGTTTATATTGCTGAGATTCTGCGTGAATGGTAGCATAAGCAGCAGCTCTACTGGTAAACCTTCTCTCTCGTGTAGGGGTCAAAATGCAACCTATATGTCATTTTTCTTAAGCCCTGGTCCAAATCTGGGGGAGTTTTTCTCAAGGAAGAGTCCCGTTGACTTTGCCAGAGGAAGGATTTAGCGATGCCCTAAACCCCAGTGGTGTCCAACGGCATGAATTGGGTGGAACTTTACTGGATTCAGTGGCTTCATGCCAGACTCGTGCAACTGAAAAACTTCTTTGCGTTTTTGTCGCAGAACCCGCTAAGTAGTACCATGGAATCCAAAGTGCGCACAATGTGCAAAGTCAGACTATATTTAAAGCGCCTTATTCGCAGAGGAACACCTCTAACCTTTCAATATGTGAATAAGATGTCAACCTAGTTCTGTAACTCCACCAGGTTTTGACATGATAATGCATTTGCAGTCACTTACACGCTTGCATTGGGGAAGTGCAATAATTTGCCTATGTTTATTTAAATAGTGCAAACTTTGAACGTTATCACCTTTTTATTTAAGAGAAAAGAGACTACAAAGATGACGTCATGGGAGCATCATGCAGAGACGGTTAAGTTTTGAAGAGGCATGTATTTTAAGGTGTTCCCTGCTTCTTCGCCTCTCCTCTCTGGATTTGAATTGCAAGATCCCTGCAATGGAGACTAAATTTTCTTCCTTAACCTGAAATTTCTTTAACTGTGTCGGTATTTACAGAATCAGTTCTAGCTTTCCTTGCTGTATCATTAGTCATCTCAGTGAGGGATCTGAATTTCACGTTCTGTTATCAGTGAGTTGGAGGAGGACACTTGGTTCTGGAAACCTGGCCGTTGATTTAGCTGTTCAAAAGAAAGGGGTGGAGAAATCACTTTAAATAATAAGGGGTTTGGGTCACTGGAGCAAGCATAAAAATCGGTATCGAGTAGTTTACGTTTTAATTTGAAATTTTGGGAAGATTCCATGGCAACTGTAATCTGAAAGGAGTAGGGTCTTTCATGAATCCTTTGGGTAATCAGGCTTTGTTTGCTCGCTTGTTTCTTTGTGGGGTTTTTGTTTTAACTGGGCCGTTGGACTGTGACTTCTGTACAGTGGTCTGTCTACAGGATTTTGAAGTATGAATTTTATTCAGAGGCAGTCTGGAAAATTCATAAATGTTTTTGTGCTCTTTCATAAAAATATGCAATGTGCATTGTGCTGGAACTCAAAAAGGGAGGGAATAATAGTAAAATTTTTAATGTAACAGTAATTGTGAAGATAGCAAGAAGGTAGACAGCTATATAAATACATTTTCTATACTGGATCAAAAATAACTGTGGAGGGATATGAAAATAATGTGAATGGTAATATGGATAAATCTAGTAGTTATTCAAGATTTTTGAGCAACCTGGTCTGGTGGGAGGTGTCCCTGCCCATGGCAGGGGGTTGGAACTCTATGATCTTTAAGGTCCCTTCCAACCCAAACCATTCTGTGATTCTATGAAGATCTGACTTGGCCTTCAGTCATTCTAGCACTGTCTTATTAATGTTTATTTGAAGTATGAATGTAAGGAACAACTTTCCCAGTTTGCTTGTCGCACAAGTTGATATCGAAAGGGAAATATCACTGATGGAAAACCAGAGAGACTAAATAGATATATTTGGTCTCACAGGCAGTCCATTAATTTGCTCAAATTAAATATTATCTTTAAATATTGAAAGGTTAAATGTACACTGATAATGGATTTAGACAGCCATTAAGTCATAATTGCTCTCTAATGTAGTTAGCAAAAGACATTATTTGATATAACTTATTGAAAAGGGACTAAAAGCACCAGGATTTTTTTTTTCACTTGCCCTTTTTCATATAAATGTAGGAGATTAAATTCCATTTTCATTTAACACTGTGGGACCTAGTAAACTCCAGGAGTTTTGGTGGCTGTAGGTGAGCGGGCAGGATGTGGGCTGTGCCCCCAGGTTGGGCTCCAGGGTGTTGGGTGCTTGTGCCAGGACCTCGGTGAAGGTGCAGGAGATAGATCATCCCTGTCCCCTCTTAAAGGGCAAAGGTGTAACGCTGAGCAGAAGGCAAGTGTTGCATCCAAGAGCATTAGAAATGAGATCTTAACCCCACAGAAGGGGGAAAAAACCCCTCCAGTATCATATCACCTGTGTTACCCCCGTGGGCAGGATGGTAGCCCAAGGGTTGGTGGGCTATGACAGTGTGATGTGCTGGGTCTTCAGAAAGAGTTGGGAGCATCCTCCCGAGTTTGTGCCAGCACCTTCGGGGACTCTTCTTGGAGCTGGTCCATTCTGTGCTGTGAAATACGAGCCAGGGCTGAAGGGACAGTCTGGGTTACAGGTGTGTTATGGTCACCAAGGCTTTATTTTGATTAAAATTAAAAATATTTTTAGGCATTCATAATATTTATCTGCGAATGTATGTTGATGCAGCTCTTGGGATTGAGCTCCTTCTGCAGACCAGGGTCACTGACCTCTTCAAGTTATTCTCGGGCTCCTGGTGCTTCTGCTGCAAATCCCATTCTATTCCAGTTTCCTTGAGGGATGTGGGGGTTGGATCCTTAGTGGGTGTAAATCATCACACTCACTGAAACCTCCACAACCAGGACAGTCCCAGGGAGGTGGTTTAAAAAGCGATTGCTCTCAGCTGGGGCGGGGGGGAAGTGGGCCACCCCAGGGGTGTTGGGGGCCACGAGATGGGAGGCTTCAGCTTCCTGGCCGATTATTTCATTTCGTTGTCTGTTTATTTATTACAGCTGACAGATCACCTTTGCAGTTTAAATCCCCTTGCCCTCGTGATCTGTTGTCTTTCTGGGCAGTGTAATTCCCAGGTGAAGGGCTCTGGTGAACACAATACAGGGGGTAATTTCTGAAGCTGCCCCGGTTTGGTTCCGAGCGACGTTTCAGTCTGTGGCCGGTGGATTCAGTGCTCAGAGATCCTGCAGGACTTTCTCTTATGTCAGGAAGAAAAAGATAAATATCAATAGTTTCTTGGATGGTGTTTTTTGTTTAAAGCCTGGAAGGGCCTTAATCATAAGTAGATGTTATCCTGTAAATAGGATGTTTTTCTTCTTCAGCAATACTTAATGAGATAATATCAAATAGAAGATTTACTTAAAATAAAGGAAAATGCTGTTTTCATCTATTACAGTATTATATTAGAAGTCAAAAACATCTCTAGAACATTGTACTGCTTGGTTTTTCCTTTTCCATGCAATTCATGTCATGTAGATAATGAATCAGGGTGAATTTTTCTTAATTTTCCTGTTCTGAATATTACGAGATAAAAAAAAAAAAAAATAACCAAATTGCTGGCGAATGATTCACAGGGAAAAACTTCTCACGAGACCTAAATCAATTACAAATCGCAATAAGATGATTTTGCAAAAGAAAGACTTTGCTTTTATCTTTTTTTCTTTTTCTTTTTGCCCCCAAATTACGGTGTGGGGTGTAATGGTGACGAGGGCAGCGCTTGACCTGGCCTGCTTTAATAGCAGCAGTGAGTCCATGGTGACACGCTGAAGGGAGAGTACATTTTTCGTGGGTTAGGGGATGCCTATAATAAGAAACGTAATCGAGTTGTCAGTCTTTGGCTCTGGGAGCCCAATCGTAGATTTGAACCAGGGAGAAGTGCCGTGATTAGATACCTTTGAATGCAGCTTGCGCTCTGGCACGTGCCAGGGAATAGTTTACATTTCTTACTAATGAAGCAACTTTGTCTTAATGAAACAGCTATTTCCTTTAAACTACATTCCATGGGTTTTAATTCCTGATGCTTTGTCCTTTGACTCGTTTAATTCAGGCTCGGTTTGTAGAATGTAACCTTTGGCTCGGTGCACCTTTGTTTTGAAGGAGAGAACTGTTTTCGGTAGATTTTGTCAATCACGGGTTTGTGAAGAGCCCAAGAGGACCATGGTGAGATAATGCCCTGTATGAGCAGGGCCTCCTCGTTCTGCTGCTTCCCCGCAGCATTTTAACCAAGTCATAGGATAAGTGTGTTTCGAGGGGAAAAATCTCACATAGAGGTGGCTTAAAAAGTGTTTATAGTTTGGATAACAAGAAGAAAACCCGACTTGTACGGCATTGCCGTACCGTTGGTGTCACTTGGTTAATGCAGTGTCACTTTGCAGGGACCTGGGGCCAGAAAACCTGCCTGGTTGCCCCAAGAATGTGGTTAAGAAGAGACTCTCTTAATTTGCTTACCCTCTGGCTCTGTCCAGGAAGATGCTGGAGATTACCTCTTCCCTTTCGATGTAAAGCTCTTTTGTTGAAACAGAAGAATACGTGAAACACATTTTGAAAAGTAATTAGCTACGTATGGTTAATTTTCCCCCATGCATTAGTTCTGGTGTTATTTGATGGCTTTACCATACTGATGGTTTGCTATTTTTGTTATTTAAGATTAGCTTAATTATGAAAGGAAACCGGCCTGTCTGTAAAGTGGAAAAAACCCCAACAAACCCCAAACACCACGAAATCTGCAAAACTAATAGACCCCTAAAAATGTTACAGTTCTATAGAGCGAGCAGTCTGTTTGTTTTTTGAGCACAAGATTTTCACTCCTTGTCCATGTAACTCTTTGATCTTGTTGTACTGTCTTCATCATGGCTCGGGGGGGTGGAAAACAGGGTATAAATATTGGGTTAGAAATCCCCAGTTCCTTTGCAATGGGTTTCCTGGCCACGGCAGTCAGACACATACAAGTTTTGAAAACAAGAGTGAAAAATGAAGCTATTTAAAGTTGGGAATTACATCCCTCCTTGGGATTCTGACTTGGGGGACTGCATTCCTGCAGCCAGGGTGCCTCGGGAGTTCCCGGTGCTGTGACTGGATCTCCTTTGGTAGTCAGGCTTAAAATGAGGTTTCCTGCTTGCTTCGAGACCTAAATGGAGACGGCAGGCTTATGTGCACCTGCTTCCCCAAAATCCAAATCCAGCCCCGATTCCCAGCGGTGGCACAAGCGCGGTATTGTTCGTAGCCACGTAGCCTGGTTGTCAGCTTGTGTACAGGCAGTAGAACAAATGAGTTGCCGCTCCTCTGGAGCGTAGTATTTCTCAGGACTAGTAAGAAAATACAAGGTACTTTTAAAGAAAGAGAATTTTTTTCCAAGCAGTGGTCCTGAGCAGAAACCAAGAAAGCGTTTTATGTTTAAATTCTTTTACCTCGAGGCTCAGGGTGTCCCTTTCCCTGGAGCGCTCTTCCTTCAGCTATTCCTGTACCTTTTACCTGATAAATCCGTGGGAACGTGGGGAAGTTTCCCAGCAATTAATAGGGAGGGAGCAAATCCGAAGCCACTGCAGTTCACACGCCATCTCTCGCACCTAACTCTGCTCCAGTTGCGCGGGGCCGACCGGTGTCACCTGGAGAGCAGCGGGGATCAGAAGTGGGACAAGAAGCAAAGAGGAAATCCTCCTCTTCCTCAACAGCAACAAAAAATAATATTGACAAACATTATTTTATCTTTGTTCCATTTTCTTCAAAACTTTTGGAGAAAAAATAAAAAAGAAAACCAGGAAGCTAAATATCATTGTTTTTCCATCTTTGTCCAAGATGAGCCTTGTTTGCTGCCTTTTGTACTTGTTTGCTTCCCTCCAGCCCTTGTTTTAGACAGAATTTCCTAGGAATCAAAGTTGGTTTGTTTTTAGAGTACGTGGAGGAAAATAGTGCCGAGAAAATCGCTGCTTTGACTAAAGAGAGTTGTTATTGTTAAAAGAAAGATTTAAACGAGTTGGATCCAAGTAAAATCTAGGTTTTATTTATTTATTTGAAAAAATGTTAACGCTGAGGTGGTCTAGCCCTAAACTGTAACCTTATTGTGACTGAGCAAGCCCTAAACAAAGAGGAGGATCCTTCCCCAGGAGCTTAAAATTGGAGCTTAAAACAAGGGAGAACAGATGGATAGACAGATTGGGGAGCACGAGAAGACAAAGAGAGGGTATTGTTCGGCATAAATAGCTGTGGTCGGCTCTTCCCGGCAGCTGAACCCAACGGAGGGCTGGTGAATAATGTATGGCTGAGGCCATGGGGACTGGAAGACCATGAGAAGGATGCGAGGAGGGAGTGCAGTCAAGAGGGTTTTCAGACGTATTTTGAGCTGCGAGGGGATAAAGCTGGAGGTGGGGAGAAGGAGGTTTTGGGTCAGAGCAGAGGAGGAGATGGTGAGATAGGCAACGAGGAAACAGCGTGGACTGGATCGCTGGAAAAAAATAATGACGGGCTTAGAGAGAACTGAGAAGAACCTTCTGTTCTTGAGAGAGGATGAAGGCTGTAGGAGGGAGAGGGGAAGAACGGGGAGGAAGTCATGTTTTATTTGGTAAGTTATTCTTCGGAAGGAATTGGCAAAGCGCTGTGCTGGGGGAGATAGAGCCAGGAGAGTGAAAGGGAAGGAAGGCTGAGACTGAGGAAAAGGCAGAGAAAAGGCAGCTGGGGCTGTGGGTGTGCGATTCAATGAAGTTGGAGTCGCAGAGCTGTTTAGTAGGAAGGGCAGGAAGAATTTAAGAAGCAGAGGAGTTGTCTGTGGTGGAGGATGTCTACCTGGTCTTGGGGTTTCTACCCAGACAGCTCGTGTTGCAGAAGGAGAAGGGAAGCAAGTGATTCCTGGTACCGCTGGCTAGGGCTGGGAATCAGCAGGAACCTCTTAGTAATAGGAGAGAGGGACAAAAAAGACTCAAAGGTGGAGAAAAAGTTATGGGGAGAACCATCAACCATATCTATGGGGAAAAAGGAACAGAGATAAAAAGAAAATTGCTGAGAGCAGGTCAGTCATCTGCTATTAGGTTGAAAATTGTGGAAAAGGGTATGGAAGGAAACCAGAGGGTGGACAGAGAGCTGGGAGGTAGAAGGGGTGATACGCCTGCTCTGGAGTTTGGAGACTGAATTGGGAAAGGTGGCAGCTTGGTTATGGGTGGGAAGGGGTTGAATAGGGAACCCGGTGAACGTCACAGTAATAACTCTTTGGCGCCCAGGAGCGAGTAGGTACAGCCTAGCAAATGCCTGTTTATCGCTCTGACAAATGGAGACAGAGTGCAAGGGTCTGACTTGATGGAATATTGATAAGAAAAAACCCCTCAAGTCCCCAAAAGAGAGTAGAAATGCAGAGAAGAGTAGAAGAATAATAAAGGAGAAATGAGTCAGTTGAAGAGGTGAGGACCCAGAAATACCAAGGAAGAGCACTTGTGCAATAGTCTTCAAATTAGAAGTGTAGGGAGGGCTAAATGGTAGGGTTTGGAAGGGGCAAAAATGGGAGAGGAAAAACTTACCAGCTGGGTTGCAAAGTGTCCTATAGGGGTAGACCTCCGGGAAGGCAGCTTAGTGAAAGAGGTGTCTTTGGGGTAGCTGGGAGGAGTATGGCATGGACAGGTTGTGAACGATTGGGATCTTGTAAGTGTACGAAGGCCAACCTTTCCCTGGATGAATCTTAGCCAGGAACAAGCGAAGATGATAGCCACGAAGTTCAGCGCTCCGCGTTAGGTGTGCTGTGATTGCCTCTCTCGCTACTGTATGTCATTCATTTTGGATTTAAATATCTAATGGCTCTCATCAAACAACATTTAAACTTTCTATGAAATCCTGCAAATGTTCCTTTAGATCATATTATAAGTAACAATGGTCGAAATGAGCTTGAATGGGAGGGCTGTGTTTCAGTCTCGGGGGTTCTGCAGCTGCTGGTGATGACAGTGGAACACTTCAATTGAGCTGCAGCCTGGTATTCAGCAGCACTCTGCCCATTAAACCACGGAGAAAAAACAGTATAAATGGTCCGGCACATTTCCTTTTCCACACTATTTTCATCTTAGTCACTGGAGTGTTTCTGTAGAAAATAATTTATTTACTGGGAAGCTAACAAGGAATGTTTTGGTCACTGGGAGCACCAGATGTGGCGTTCGGATTGTAGCATGAACAAACTTAATTCAACAAGGAAGTCTTTATGCATTGAAAAGGCTCTCACGTGCCCGCGCCGTTCGCTGCCGGTCCTGCTGGACCAGACCTGTCCTCGCTGGGGAACCGGGAATGTGTCCCTGCCGGCTCGGATGCTGAAACGAAGCCACAACAGTGCCCTGACAGCCATTTATTAGTATTTGTTTGTTTATTTGGATAGTGCCGTATTTGCGTTAGGAATTTTATAGGCTCGTAAGGAGACGTGTTTGGTCGCCCAAGGATGTTGCAATCTCGTGTGGACAGATGTCACGTCGGGGAAAGAAATCAAGCCGCGGGGGTTGGAGGGGAGCGATGTGATAACACAGGGGGAGCTGAAGTGTTGCTGGGAAAAAATAGGTTTATTATTAAGAGTGCTATTATGTAGAAGCTGAGTTTTGAATATAGTTGAAACCCTACTGTGAAGTATATTTTAGTCGATAGCAGTCCCATCCTTAGCCATAGGTAATTTTGCTCTCCCCTTCACCCTTTGCTGTTTAGCTGATTTTTAGGGGTGTGTTTTTTGCCCTTTTTGCTAAAGCCAGTATCATTAAACAGAGGAAAACAAACTAAAAGGGTCCAAGGCAATACCATACATTATCATCAGCAATACTCAAATATCAAGAGCCATCAACAAGCAAATGCCCTGGCCCTTGTTGTGCCCTGATGCCCTGTTGGGTCAGGGAGGAGGACCAGGGCAGAAGACTGGCAAAGTGTCTGAACGCAAAATCCTGCAGAGAAGGTGCGGAGCCCACAGTGAGAATGCAGTAGCTCTCCCACCTCTTGCTTTGTAATGCATAAAGTACACATTTTAAAAATATATTTTCTTGTTTTCATGCTGCTTATGAAACATTCAGCCAAATTTTCTTAAACCTGTGACTTGAGCGTGGTGATCTGCACAGAAATAACCCGTCTCTTCAAACTCTAAATTTTCTTTATTCCAAGAGTTTTCAGGAGGGCTTAAACAGTGACTTGACAACTTGAGACACCTTCATCTCCTTGCAGTGAACTGTAAATGAAAATGTAATTCAAATCAGGAGGACTGAGTTGGTGCGTGTTTATTGGTGGGGTCTTTAGAGCCATTTATAGTCTAGGCTCTTTGGCTGTTGAATTTGGCCAACACATGTGACTGTTATGCATGTTTCCAGCAGTAAGTGGTCGGTGGCAAACTGAGCAGGATTGTCCTGGAGCCACCCCAGGGACTGGGAGCTGCTGGGGCATGAGCATCCCTCTGGCAGCTGGGAGGCAGGTCCTCTCCATCCCTCCCGCCGGGCTGGGCAGGGGCATGCCTTCTCTTTTTCTTTACGTTCTCCCCCCGCTTCTCAACTTTGATTGATGGAAACACTCACTGGGAGTTGTTTCTTGACATCCTTTAAAAAAAAAAAACCTGAAAGCCTGAAATGTTATGATAGTGTTATGTCTATTTTTGAAAGTAAGGCTGTTAATGTAAAAATGGTGCTGATATGCTGGAGTGAATTATAAAGGCAAGATTATTAAATCCCTGAAAATTGCTAATTTATTATTTTTTCTCACCTAATTTTGATTTATGGTGCATGATTATAGTGACACACATCTTAAAAAAAAAAAAGTGAATTGCTGAGAAATTATTTGCATATTGCAAAAATTTTTATGAGACTTTACATCTAACATTTGCCAAAAAAAAATAAAATAATCCACCCCTCTTGTTCTCTGCTTTGATTTGAAACCTTCTGAGCTGAGAGAGGATTGTAAGGGCTTTAACTTTCAGAGGTTCCCCATGCAAGCGGAAGGTGGTCTTACGTGTAGTAAGGATTCTTACCCGGTTTGACTGTTAATTTGCTATAGGGGATGATTTCACTAAAAATGAACTATCCCAAACCTGCATTTGAAAGAGCATCGAGCGCAGGATCTCACCAGGTTTTGTTGTAAGAAAGGCTGATTCTGCCAGCTCCGGAGAAACGCGGGGCTGGATCCTGTAAGCCTTAATTGCAGGGTCTGAGGACCCGGATCTCCTGCTGGTGTTTGTGCTCGCGCTCTGGCCGGAGCAGTGGAAAATACATGTGTGTGTCTTAGGGAGAGTGTTTTTAACCAGTTTTCAAGATGTGGTTGTGGGAACCGTCCTGGTACAGCAGCGTGTGGCTGGGGTGAGGACAGGCAGGTACCTGGCTGTGTGAAAGCAGAACGTGTACATTCAGTATGTGTATATATACATATATAAATTATCTTGTATACAATGAAGGTATATGTGCCTTGGTTGGATGTGTATCCAGATGGTGTATGGGGACAAACAGCTGTCTGTCCTTTGCAGTTGGCCATCGGTGTGTTGAATTGACTGAAGTCAGAGACAGGAGGAGGTGCAGTCAGTGTAATAAGGAGTTGCACTAAAAAGAGGGGAGATGGAGATGAGATCTGGGGAAGAACTTGTTTGGTGTGAGGGTGGTGAGAGCCTGGCCCAGGTTGCCCAGAGAAGCTGTGG
>JAOXNO010000020.1:941716-952677 GCA_028565335.1 Limnodromus scolopaceus
GTCAGATTTAGGATCCTGAAGGTGGGAAAAGTTGGCTATTACAGCAGGCTACCCGACTGTCTGTCCTGGCCGCAAAACAAAAGCCCTCAAAGCCAAACAAAAAAACCCAGCAAAATCTTTCCTGCAAGAAACAAACTACCTTCTCCCCTAACAGTAAATCAATCACTGTTACTTTGCAGTTCATGCCTTTCTGAAGTGCTTGATGTGATTGGCTGAAATTATTGCTAACCACACATTAAGTGTACAGGGAAAAGGACTCCACGTTCAGTGTGATGAACATTATTTTGATTGTGGAGAATGAATGTATTATGATTTTTCTTGGGAGAAGGTAAGTTGATTTATTTTTTAAAAAATCACATATAATTCATTACAGAGCAGGGAACTCGTTGTGAACATAAGGGAAAAAGCAGAATTTAATTTTAGGGGCTAGGAAGTGGTTATGAGAGTGTAAGGTGTCTATCTTCATGTGATTATTAATGAGAATTGAAAATAGTTTGAGTGCATGCAATTAATTGATTTTTTTTCTGAGAGATAAACTTGATTAGCATGGGTTTAAAAGTGGACAACTGGCTTTGGAGTTAATTAATTTTCAGTTACTGAGAAAGCAGAAAAGGTAGTTGGTGCACTGGAAGCTGAAAAGAGCATCATCTTGAAATAAAACACAGAATAGTGCAGTGGACTGTGTTATCTTCAAAAAGGACAAAAGGGAGTCATTGCACTCCACCACTGAAGATTAACCTACATTTGGGTGTATTTGAGATGATATCCAGCATGCTAGCTGATTCAGAGCCAATAGAATGACTTTTACAGAAAGCCCTGACTGAGAGATAATTCGCAAGAGATTCTCAGCACTGAAAAGAGGTCCACACTGTGCAAAAAGGTCTTTGCTGCAAAATATGCATTTGAATTTGGAATTGAGGATTTTCAGAAGCAAGACCAAAAATATGAACTAAGTTCTTTGTAGCACACATGATTATTTAATGTTCCACATGCAATTTTTGTGCCCATCTCCTACCTTGAGCCTCTGATTTTTGAGGAATACTACTTTAACCCAATGCATGCTTGTAAAGTGCTGCTGAAGTTTCAAAGACTTCAAGCTGTGGTACTCGTTCAAGACTTTTCACAAGTTCGCTGTATTTGTGCATTGCCATTCCATGAGCACCAAAGGGGCACAAAGCTCTATTACAACATCATATTACAACTATGCTGTAACACCCCAACAAAATATTTTCATTGAATTTTCTGTACAAAGGATTTTTCTTAGCTAGAGATGTGGAGAAAAAATATGCTGTATATAGCATCATAACTTCTACAGTAGTATACCTAAACACTAACAGAGACATATATAAGGCTTTCTAACTGAACTTTATCTATTTTTGCACATGGATATTTTCCCCTGCAAAAGCTGAGATCACTGCAAGCAATGGGAATGACGTCCTTCCTTTATTCAAAGCTCACCAGGTTCATTAGTGCTAGATGAACTTCTCTTTAGGAATCTCACCTTTCACCCAGAGACTTAAGTTTAGTCTCTTAGTTTGTCATCACAGTTTAGCCATAGGACTTTTCTAAGAAACTGGGGAAAATTGTGAAAAGGAAGTACGTGCCTTTAAGAACATAACCATGTCAGGGGATTTCTGACACTAGAGCTTTTAATTTTTTGATACATACTTGCATTTGAACTACAGTCATGTCAAAGTGTATCAACTGAGAGTAAATATTGAAGCACTTGTGCAGTTGTTTCTATGTAAAAGGAATTCACTGCTAAATGACATCTCCACTTACGATCTAAAATGAAAATGGAAGTAAACTTTTTATAATCACAAGCACACAAATGAATGAGGTTCTAGACAGCTAATTATTGTTTACAGCTCTTTTGGGAAGATTATAATTTTGGGGAGTTGGCTCAAGAGAAAGACATGCTAATTACTTTCTATTTTCACTTTCACCTGGGATTTAAGTGGATTCTCTAGCATAACACTTACTTTGAGGAGACGTCTCTGGTATGTACCTCGTTAAAAAAAAGTTACCAGTACCTATTCCTGTGAAAACAGGTCTGAACCTTGACTTTATTAAATCCACTAGTATGAGACAATAAGGTTAGATTTGTATGATGTTCACCTGAAAATGAGCAGTCATATTTCAGGAAATGAAGCATGTATATAACCACAGAATCACAGAATCATTATGTTTGGAAAGCACCTCTGAGATCACTGAATCCAACCATACACACACAAAAAAAACCCTTACAAGCCTGGCCACTAGGGCAGGTCACTAAAGCATGCCTTGAAGTGCCACATCTACACATTTCTTAAATACCTCCAGGGATAATGACTCCACCACCTCCCTGGGCAGGCTGTTCCGGTGCCTGACCACCCTCTCAGTAAAGTAATTCCTCCTAATATCCAATCTAAACCTCCCCTGCTGCAACTTCAGACCATTTCCTCTGGTCCTGTCGTTATTCCCTTAGGAGAAGAGGCCAACACCCTCCCTCTGTACAACCTCCTTTCAGGTAACTGTAGAGGGCAATGATGTCTCCCCTCAGCCTTGTCTTCTCTAAACTAAACATGTCCAGTTCCCTCAGCCTCTTCTCTAATGACTTGTTCTCTAGACTCCTCAACAACTTGATAATAATTCCTAGATAATTCCTAGAATCTTATAGTAATTTAGGTAGGAAGGGACCTCTGGTCACATCATCCACCTACCCATGCAGAGCAGGGCCAATTTATATCATGTTACATTTGGCTTCGTCTGGCAGATTTTTCAGTATCTCCAAGAAGTGAGAATCCCAGTCTTTCTCAGCAATCCCCTTTGGTGGTTTGAGTATCATCACTGTGAAACTTTTCTAATATCAAACTGGGATTTCCCATGCTTCAGCCTCTCTTTCTGCCTCTGTGTTACAGAGTGTGTTGAATGTTACATGTGCTTGATATATTTCTGAAGATAATACCTTGTCTGAGAATGTTTAAAATGTGCTAATGATTTCAGGGGGGCCCAACTACTGGGACAGGACAACCTCATACTTGACTTTCAGCATTGTAGATTATAGTGACCTTTCTGAAGTGTCGTTAGAACTAGGGCAGATGAGAATTGTTATTTTTGCTATTTGCATCTACATATTGAGCTTATTCAAGGGAGAAAAAAAAGTAGTGTAACTTCAGTTTGAAAATTGTTTTGGGACTGTACGCACAAGTAAAAATGACTGATTTAATTCACTGCAACATAAATCAATTACAACTCTTCAAGTCAAACCTACTAAACTGATTTTACTCAATACCATACGAGCAGAAAATTATATGAAGTTTTAAAATCTTTTGTAAACAGATACTATATGCATATTTATTTCCAAGGAAAAGACTAATTACAATGCATTACAATAAAAGAAAGAGGTTTAAAAATAGCTCCAACAAATCCTACTTTCAAGAAAAGGTACTTCTACATGGTCAGCAAACCTCAATATGTGAGTAAAAATTTCTGTGCATATGTTGTAATCTTCATTTATTCATGAAAAACAATGATAGATGCTTTGTAAGTAGAGTTGCACAGGGTGGTATTCTGCTACCAATCCTAAATTTTGGATTGTAAATTAGTAATTTGATCCATTTCTTCTATGCCATGGGGCTGGCAATTAAATGTTAGTGAAATAAAAGACTGCTGACTGAATGAAATTGTTTTAATTACAAGACCTCAGACATACATGTTATATTCCTAAATTGCAAATTAGAAGGAGAAAATAAAGTTCTGGAAGCCAAGAGACAAATGGGAAATGAATTAAGATCAAGAAGAAGTGCTAGTACATGGCAGTACAGGGAAAATAAATGAAATTTAGCGTAAGTTAAAAATGAATTTTATAAATCTTATTTGGAAATAACCACATGAGAAAAAACTTTGCACTAATTTACATATTTTTGCATTTAATATCACTTTTATTTTTATCCAGTTTTTCTTTCTGTGTTATGTGTAGGCATTGTATGCTGATAGTAACTTTACCAGTCTCTCTAGAAAATATTTTCAGGCTTTTGACAGGTAGGTTTTATGTGAATACATATGGTCTTAACCTCTTGAGCATTACAGGAAAAAGTGTGCCATCTTAAGTACAAAAATCTTTTTCAGAAGTGAGTGAAAAACGTTGCACTTTTGATTTAGGAAACTAAAACTAAATTTAAATTTCCTTTTTCAGAAATGTAAAGCAAAAATCTTAGTATGTTTGCACTTATGCCGACACAGGTACTTTATCAGAAGTACCTATCTCTACATAATACTGTATCATTGTGAGTAGGTTTCTAAATGCTAAACAACTTGAAGCTGATAAAGGCACCTGAAATACTCAGAGATATGCATTCACTGACATTTTTTGACTATTAAAAGACTAATTTATTAATGTATGTGCATGTATTTATTTTTTACCTTATTATTTGTCCATTTTGTAGAATAGAAAGGAAGCTGTCACTGGGGCGCAGCGAGCGATGGCGGCGGGTGGGTGCACAGTGGAGGGAAGGGGCCACCCAACCCAAAATCAGCTCGCCACCCCCCCCAGCTTCCCTACAGCTCCGGGAGTTTGTCCCGGCCTTCCTTTTGGAATGATGAATTTCATGCGTTATTTGGTTTTTTGGAAACCAAGTGTAGTTTTCCTCTGTTTGAAGGAAATACTGGCCAGAGAACAGAAATTGCAGGTCCCTTGCTGGAAAATTAATATAGAAGTTGGTTCATTCTCCTCATCCTCACTGTCCCCAATGCACTGGAAGGGGCTGTGATAGGAGGATTAGAAGGGAATAAAAAGCCCTTGTGGTGTTTATTCTCTGTAAAACACGTTTCAAGCATTGAAACCTGTAGTCAGTATAAACTCTAGAAGGGAAAGAACTGCGGAGAGGAGATTATCAAAGGGTTGATTTAACTAGTCGTGTTGCAGCCCATAAACCATATCTAAATCTCTGGAGCAAGCTTAAAAGACTACCTTGAGGTCAAGCTTTAGAATACCTGGATTTGAGAAAATGGAAAACAAGTTTCTCTGCGGAGGAGTTCGGCTTCAGGAATGTCCTCCTCGTTCCACGGGGCACAAACTCCTCTTCTCAACGCGGCGGGGAACGAGCGCTTCAGCCAAAGGGCGATGCTGACACCAGCAAAGGGGGGTGGCTCGTTAGTTCAGCTTCGTTTGGTCGGGCAACCAAGGGGAGGAAAATACCCTAATCCTCTTACAGGTAGGAGAGGTGCTTCTTTGTGGTGCTGCTCCCAGTGGCTCCTCTAAAGCCCAGTTCCACCTCGTGGTGTTCCCGCAGAGCCCTTGGCTGTGGCACGGCCGGTGTCCCAGGGCTGGGCTCTGGGCGCGTGGCTCGGCCGGCTCCCTCGCGGCACGCCGGCGGGCAGATAAGGGGAGGTTTGGTCACTTGCCCAAAGTCATACACTGAGTCGGCAGCAGAGCTCTCCATTTGATAACCGCTATAAATATTTATTACTGGTTTGACTCTGGCAGCGTTGGATACCTCTGCTGCCTTGGGCTGCTCCTTGCGCCGAGCCTCTGCCTGGGAAAGCGCAGGAGCTTTGCAACTGCCTTTGCCTTTTCTTTGTTTTTACTCTTTGTCTTCATTTTATGGGGGGAAAAAAAAATGGAAAAAATTAAGTAAATACATTTTCTTTAGTTTTATTGCAGATTTGGTTTGTAATTGCATTTCTTTCTGTCTTTTCCCTGTGCTGAAGTCACGCACCAGCAAGTGACATCATCCCTCTAGCACGGAAACCGCTCTGATGTAGTTCCTGTAATTCCAGCAGTAACTCAGTTAATTCCGAATGAAAGGAGCTATTATTGCAAATATGTTTTTAGCCCAGGATCAGAGGATGGCTGGGAAGAGTTCTTCTTTAGGGGGTAGGCTCCCTAATTAGTTAACTGTAAGGAAATCTATGGAAGGCCAAGAGGAGCTGTATTTGTACTCTGATCAATTTGCAAAAACTGCCTCCGTGTGAGAAGTATTTTATTAGACTAGCTGGAGAAATCTGTAATGATCTGCCAATGTAAGTAGCGTGCCCAGACTCGTTACCCAATTATTTTACATGGGCAATTAACAGGGAAGAGGAGCTCCTGGAAGCAGTTTGTGGGTGGTACAGGTGAATCCTTGCTCGCACCGCAGTACTGGCATACACCAAATTTAATTCCATTTTGTATGGGGGAGTATGTAACTCCTGTACTTGTTTATATGTGCCCGTGGCAAACCCTGTGTGTCAGACTTTATGTAAAGCCCTGACTCAGAGACCCCCCTACGGTCAGATGTCCTGTCTTTGCCCAATCCATAGTGGTTGCCAGTAATTTCCATGTGACCAAAACAACGTGGTTTTTGCCTGGACTTGTTTTCAAGAGTGGCCAAAAGTATTTTGTTTGGGTTTCTTGGTGTGTTTTTTTTTTAATTCTGATGGGCTATGGAAGATGTTAGCCATGGACTGTGGCCTGACGTGTCTGGCAGAAGAGCAGAGTTTGGTGCTGTATGTGGCATTGCCATTTGCATACCTGTGCCAGTGTATCTGCAAAATGTATAAATATATTAATTGGGAAGATAGGTACAGGAAGTCCATTAGTAAGTGCAGAGATGAGATCTTTTCTATCTTATTTGGTGAATTTCCAACCTGCTGTCTAGCATCAACCGTGTACTTCCCAGCCCCACGCTCTTGAAGGCAGTTGAGGGAAGAGTGAAGGTCAATGCAAACTGCATTTCACACATAATAAATAGTTGTGTTTTTGAACAAGTAGACACTTACACCCATCCCAGTAGGCCTGACCCAAGGGTATAAATGCTGTTTCTCCAGTCCTAATCCCCAAGCCAACATGCAGAACAAATCACTTGGGCAGGAAGCGCAGTGAGTGCCCGTCACCTTCCGGGACATGATGCTCAGTCACCGGTGCAGGGTACGGAGCAGCAGACCCTTCCCACGCGGGATGCAGGCATTTATTCTAGCCCTGGAGCTTATCTGTTGGACAGACCCTTTTTTTGCAACTTCAGGATATTACGGCAGCACCTTCAGCTCGGGGAACAGGAGGGAACCTGAACCTTTAAAAATTGATTTTAAAATACTTTATGAGTATGCAACATCCGTCACCTCCTCTACTGGTCTATGCAACATCTGTAAATTGAGCTGGCAAGGGAAATTAAGGGGTAGGTTGGTCTGGAATATCATAAGCGTAAAGAAGGCAGCAGTTAATTTTTTTTTTTTAATCAAACCTACATGGAGTAGGGTTTACAAATTCCCAGCATCTGTGCGAGATTGAATTTGGCTTGCAAATTCCGCTCGGTACGGGCTCTCGCTTTTTGGAGGCTGTCACGGGCTGACTCTTCTGAGCAAAGGCTTTACCTGGAGTTCCTGAAGGCTGTCTAGCGCTGGGGCTCCCCGTTTCTGATCCCCCTTCTCTGAGATTTTGGGATCCTGTGGGTAGCAGAAAATGGTATTGGTAGTAAAGTGAGGGTAGATAAATACGTACCTGTGTGTATGAGTAATCTATTCCAGGTCAGTAAAACCGACCTTTGGAATTCACCATCCACAAAAAATACCTGAGAGTTAGTAACCTATTTATGGCAATAGAAGAAAATTTTATAGTATATTTTACAAAGAACAGTGAGGACTGTCCAGCTTTGAGGCCCCAGTGCTGAGAACTGGGGAAGGAGTTATTAGGGAGTGACGTGTGATTGCTTCATTTAAAATAATAGAAACAGTGCTTTGCACAATATCTGCTGCCATCCAAGAATACGAAACCAAAATGAACAATAGCCCCATATATAATGGGATGCTCCTGCTACCTTTCTAAATAATCTATGCAAATCAAGGGGTGTAATAAGCAGATATGAATAAATAGAATATTGTACGTGGTTGAAAGATGGAGAAGGGTAAAGCCAGAGGTTTATGGGAAGGATTTCTGGGAATTGTAGGTGTTAGTGACGCGGGCACCAAGGGAGAGAAGGACTTCTGGGGAAGGTAGGTGTTACCAACATGGACCCACGGAAGGGGAAGGGTTCCTATAAACATGCACCACGTCCTGCACCCATGGCTGGCTCTTGTTTCTGAGCAGGAGAATGCTTTGCTTGCAGGGATCAGTCACGAAGGCTGAGAGAGGACTCTTTTTTTTTTTTTTTTTTTTTTTTTTTTTTTTTAACACCCACATCTATGGATTTACTTTCATGAATAATAAAAATACGATACCTGTATAAATCTCCTTAGATGAGGCTAAACTCAAGTTTACTTTAATGATGGTAAAATAAAATAACATGAAGTCCCCTGGGAAACTTGCAATTGCAACTCTGGCTCCTGACGAAGCGTTACGCTAAAAGGCAGAGACTGGTTATGGATGGAGAGAAAAGACTCTTTACTTAATCCTGGAAAGAAAGTTGGGACACACATTAGCAGCAAAGCAATTATAAAATGTTAGAGAAGAGACAGTGATTATTGGACTTTATGACAGGAAGTCATTGAGAATTTCCTGAAAGAAGTAAAAGAGGAGTGTATTTGCATTCTGCTCAGTGATTTGGGAGTACTTAGATATTTATAGGAAAATTCCAAGAGGTTGTGTGTGTTTTCCATTATACAGATTTCCTATAAAAAATAAATAAATGTTGCCACAGCAAACTAATGGCTGCAGTTTCTACTCTCTGCTGCAAAACTTGCTCATGTTAGATTATACTGGGCTTAATTTTTTACTGAATCATTGATTTATTTTGCAGGATGGCAACATTTTTTTTACAGTACAAAATACACAAGACCTATACTAAGGAAAAAATCATAGAACTTAAGAAAAAGAAATGTCAAAACTCTTTAAATGAAGCAAACCCCCAAACTATCACAAACCCTGAACACCTGCATCTTTAGATTTGGAGTCCGTACTGCTTTCTTGTTTCTCTCTTTCATATAAAGCCTCCTGCTTTGCCAGGGTCACCTGGATGGAAGTTGAAAGGTCTGGGTGCTCTTATAATTGCTGTGGGTTGGGGCTCCAGTACCCCCCGGGGCCTTGGGGTGCTTGGGACACTTCTGTCCATTAGCAAGGTCCCCTTCTTCCCAGTTTCCCCAGTTCCCCTTGGTAAGTCAGCTCTCCTTGTCTCACGCTTGCCCTTCTGATTAAAATTTATTCATCCCAGAATTATGAATAATACACAGGAGGAGGAAGGGGGGATATAAAACAGGAGGAATATGCATATAAACACACACAACTTCACACCCCAGACTCGTTCATTGCTCTCTGGAAACTATCGAAATGTCTGGTTATTTCTCCTCTCTCCCCGTTGTATTTGAATGTATTCAAACAGCAAAAGAATTTTCCTGTCATTTTTTTTTTCTTTGATGCCTGCAGGATTAATAGGTAACTAGCTGGGTTTGTTCTTTAAGGCTTTTGTTTGTGTTGGTGAGCGAGGGAGGAGGTGGCATCTGGATGTGAAAGTTTAATGAGGGAAGAGCAGCGCTGCGCTGGAGTGGGTTTTCAGTGGAGAAGGTGATGGGAGCTCGTGGTCCCCAGTGTCTCTGCTGGGAGGAGAGACCCTCATCCTATGGGGTCTGGTCTCTGGGTATCCATCCCAGGCTGCTGAGCTAGTCCACCTCATGGTTTTTGGGCATACCAGCGTTTGGACCCATGACAGTTGCTACTTTGGGGTCTCTCGACACCCTTGGTGGTGCTCGCCAGGCATTGGCCTTGTGGGTTCTGATGTGCCTGAGCTTCACTCAGGTCCAACAGGACCCCTCGATTCCCAACCATCTGCTCGCATCCATTGAAGAAACTGAGATGCCAGGAGCCTTATGATTTAGGATCTCAAATGTGCTGTTGAAACTGGGCATGGGAGCGCTGGAATGCCTCAGGTCTGCTCCTAGTGAGTGCATCTATTTATTATGTGGTTGTAGACAAGACATTTAGCATAAAGATGCTGACATTTGTGTGGGTGCCTAATTCCACAAGTAAACGCTGAAATATGTAGTTTTTTGGAGAGATTGAGCAAGCTGGCCCACATTGTTCTTTGTGAAGCCACTCTTGATTAATTCCTCAATAAATAAAATCAGAATTGGACTCAATTTCCCAAGGAGAAGAGGATGGAAATAATTTCTGTTGTTTGGTATGGGGGTTAGGGTGAAGAGGTCAGAATTCCCCCAAATCGAAGGGTAAACTTATCCTATCAATTCAATTTTCCAGTAAATGTTTGTTTGGGTGTTTTTCCCCCTAATATCCATATCCTTCAAGTTCTGTCTTGGAGTGTTTTAACAATTAATCTAAAACATATTAATTCTTGTTAATGCTTTTCTCCACACAATGGCTTTTGTTTGGCTTCACGTTATGGTGTGTGCGAACTTCCTTCCAAGCTCGTATTCCGAGCCTGGATTCATCCAAAGCTGTAAAACCCAACAGCGCCGTGGGGGAGCTGGAGACTCTTTTCCCATCCCAGTGGAATTCCTCTGGCTCTGTGTATCCTAAGCTTCTGAAGCTGCTGAGAAACCAGCTCATTTTCTGAGCATCAGGGTGGGTGATACAGTTGATCGATATTCTTTCCTCTTACAGACCAAGTTTGCATTAGGACTGTATTAGTGGTACAGAATCTAGTTGGAAGTCCGTAACTAGTGGTGTTCCCCTGGGGTCGGTACTGGGTCCAGTCCTTGTCAATATATTCCTCAATGACCTGGATGAAGGGATGGAATGTACCCTCAGCAAGATACAAAACTGGGGGGGTGGCTGACATACCAGAAGGCTGTGCCACCATCCAGAGAGACCTGGACAGGCTGGAGAGTTGGGCAGAGAGGAACCTGATGTACCTCAACAAGGGCAAGTGTAGGGTGCTGCACCTGGGGAGGAATAACCCCCGGCACCAGGACAGGTTGGGGGTGACCTGCTGGAGAGCAGCTCTGAGGGAAAAGACCTAGAAGTCCTGGTGGACGACGGGATGCCCATGAGCCAGCAATGGGCCCTTGTGGCCAAGAAGGCCAATGGCATCCTGGGGGGCATCAGGAAGAGTGTG